>BGPR01015179.1:20276-37322 GCA_013235015.1 Araneus ventricosus
TTACTGGCTTCAATCTTCTGGTTCAAAACAGTCCTCAACAAGGCAATGTGCTCTATTCCCCCTTCAGCATATACAGCATACTAATGATGGCTCACCTCGGATCAAGAGGGAAAACTGCTCAACAAATATGCAATACTCTAGGGATTTGTCATTTCAACAAAACAATGGTAAGATCTATTTGTTTATTTTAAGGTATTTTATCAGGACTGTTTGCACATAACCATTTTCTGGTTGCTAGAAAAGTTTCAATTGTATAGTTAGATTTTGTCACTAACTATTTTTAAAGTTTAGAAAAATTGTATAGCTTTCGAAAGCAAGGTAATTTTTAAAAAAATATTTTCGGAAAAGATGAATACAATGGAATATTTATTGAAAAATTGTTCAACAAATATGCAATACTCTGGAATTAGTCATTTTAGCAACACAATGGTAAGATGCATTTTTTAAGGTATTTCAACAGGACTTTTGTAAATAACATTTTCTGATTGCTGGAAAATTTTCGGAAGCATAATTAAATTTTGTCCCTAACTATCTTTTTAAATATTTTTTAAAGAAGTTATATAACTTTCGAAAGCAAGGTAATTTTTTTAAAATTACGTTTGAAGTGCTTTAAAATATTTTTTATATAATTTGTTTTATATAATCTACGGAGTTTTGAGACGAACGCAGCTAAATATGTATCACTAAAATGTATCGAAAGAATGAAACCATTTCTAAAAAATCAATTCACAAATGGGTATATTTCTTATCCAGTATTTATCTTACTAAATCGGTAGAAAAATGTTATTTACATACAGAATTTAACTATTGTGCAGTAAAAACCAATTTTTATTTCATGTGCTATTAAAATTATAATCACGAAGTTTGGTTGCATAGAAAAATAGCCAAATTTTACTGTAACATACAATTAAAATATATAAAAAGTTTACTAATTATAAATTAACGTTTTATTATTTATAAATGTAAAGTTTTAGAGGTTGGAGGTTACAGTTATTGCAACTTTGTTAATATCTGTTTCTATCAATGCTTCGAAGCCCATTGTAAAAACTAGGGTGTTTTCTAAGAATTTCAGTATCTATAATCATTTAAAACGACGAGTTTGTTTATAATTTTGAAGAAAGATGCTGGAAAAATTCCCTAATATTTATATGCTGTTAATATTATTTGAGGAAAACTTTTGCACATTTTTAACTGGGGGTTACATAGAAAATATAATGAAAAAATATTAACAAATACAGAAAAATATAAGACAACAAAAATTCTTTTTACTCTAGATTAATTGTTAATCAACGCCGTACATTATCATTTCTGAAATGCTCAACTAATTTTAGCCCCAATCGTATTTTTTTTAACAAGGCCTTATTTCTTTTTACGAAATGAATATCACATTAAAATACCACTTTAAGCATATTGTATAAAAACATCATTTTAAAATGTATAACTTTAATTTATTAGAAGTAAATGGAAATTTAATTCATGTTGTTTTAAGATATAACTGATATTTAACAACATTAATAAGGTTATAACATTAATAACGGAATAATTGTTTCTTTATCACTTTTAAATGATTCTATTCAGGCATTTTAATTTATTATAGTTAACCCGTTACTTCTAAATTGTTTGATATAGCAGATCATTTTTCTTAGAGAGAACATTTTTCAAATGAATTTAATTGTAGCATTTCAGGCCTCTTCTTATTTAAATTCATATTCTTATAAAATTCAAGTTCTGAAAAAGAAAATATGACTTTATTGATTTGTGAATAAAAAGTTCTATTGTTAGCAAATATTAACATCTCAACGATTCGCCTCCTTTGGAAAATCCCGTTTAGCGACTAGCTCGTTTGCGTTGTTGAACGAAATTAGAATTTGAACTGATGTGACCATTTTGCCTTCATTAATTGGTTGTGTTTAATTTCAAACAAATGACCCTTAAAATTTCATTTAGCAAGATGATGAAACTGACGACGATACTGTAACAAAAAATTAATTTAATTCAGATGTGAAACAAAGTATGTCTTAAGAAATGATTAAGGGAGTAGTGTCTGTAAAGGTTAATTATTTATGCCGACCCACACACTAAAGGCGCGGTATAGATAATTTCATCTCTCCTTTAGCTTAATAACTTTATCTTTTGACACCGGAAAAGTGAGTTACTAAGTTAAAACAACTTATTTTATTCATATTTCCATCTGTCTGCAATAGACGAATGAATAACGAGATTTAATAAAAATCAACTACAGTAGCAAGAATAATAAAAAATAAAGCACGAATTCATTAAAAAATAGACTTCAAAATTTGGCTAGTGTTGCAACTTTATAAAATGTAAACATTTTATTCCTTCTAATTTATAAAATGGAATACTTTTCGAATAAATAACGCATTTTCGAGTTGAATCTACTATGAAATTGAGCCAATAATAAAAACCTGCTGCTGAAAAGGAAAAACTTAAAGGAAAATGTATTTCATTCATCTTTTCGGAACTCGTTAGTTTTCTTCACCAAACGTTCTTTACCGAAAACAAGGGGAAATACAGAAATCTTTATGCTACAACAAAATGGTCACTCCCATCAAAACCACTTCAATAAGTCTCCACTTCAGTTGCAGTTATTACTACTTTAAATCATTCAAATGTATCTTTCCGGCGCCCATGGTTTTATTCATCCTCTACCCCCCGGGGGAACAATTTCTCATGCAAGAAATCTATCACTCAACTAATTATTAATAGCTGAGGGTCTTTCCCCTTTCCCCCCAATTAATGACCTGAGTCTAATGCAATTCAGGTAATCTCATGCTGAGTGAAATTACATAGAATTGGGGCTCATGTGGTTACGCGATTTGTACGATTAATTTTCGAATCGGTGCAGATTAATACTGCGTAAGTGAAATAAAATAATGAAACTCTGAACATAGAAAAGGGATAAATTTTTTTTATGGAAAACGAAAAAGAAAAAGAAAAATCCTTGAGTTTTATTATCAGTATTGTGAATAAAAAATCAATCTCTAATTATATAGAAACACTGGAAAGATAATTATATAATAACTGCATTGAAAATTTAACAAATTCTAAAATCTTTAATAAAATATACACACTATAATCATAAATAAACAAATTAATTAAAAAAAGTTCCGTGTCCGAGACAGAAACTTGATAATACCTGAAAACTTTAATGTTATTAAAACGTATGATTCATAATTGATATTTCCTCTTAATGGCAATAAATAAGGAGTCAATCGTAGTTAATATAGTGACGGTTTATACAAGAAAATACGAAAGTAAATTTTCTGTATGAGGAAAATAAGATTAAATTTGAGTTTAAGAAGATTATATTGAAAGCATAATGAATGTGGGTAGTAGTAGTTAACACATAATTTTAAATTTCGAGGAAAGAATGGCAATTCCTCTTATTTTGTATAATGCGCGTCGAGGCCGCTATAGCTTAGTGGCAATACGTCGACCTTGGACCTGGAAGATTACGGGCTCGAGACTAGATTCCACTGAAAGCCTACTGTGTATAAGGGCATGGTGTGCGTTATTTGATTCTAATTCACTAAAAGCGAGAGCCTTAAGTCTGTGAAGGCTCAGGTTTGAGTCGCTTTTTTAAAATAGTTTTTAGGTTTGAAAATTAATTGTAAGATCTTGCAAAAAGTTTTACGGGTCTTTGCTTAGAAACCGATGTAATTTTTTAAGCGCATTGCAAAAGACGGAAAAAAAAGAAAGAAAAGAGAGTACTTAAATTTTGTGAAATAATTGAGTGAAATATTCGTTTATTTATGGCAGTAGCCTTATAGCAATGCTTTTTTTTCTAACTAGCGTGCCCCTATTCTATTCACTCGCCATTCCATGCCATTTGCAACTATTCAATGGGTTGTTGCAAATTTACATATTTATTGTTAATATCATCTCCTAGTATTTTCGATGATCAATTTAACATATTTAACAATGTCATCATCAAGACGAGTAATAATGTCTGAACGTACTTTTTTAATTTTGCTGTTTCTCATGACAAATTTTTATAGTGTTTTTCGCAAAGTCTCTATTATATCATAAATGTTTAAACAGAAAGGCATTTTAAAGTAAACTAGTCATTATATTTTCATAACACAATTCAACCTGAATGAAGGAATGCTATAAATAAATTTGATATTTTTCTTTATTCCGTTCAGATTCACGAAGCATTTGGACAACTTTGCAAAGATTTGACAGCTGACAACAGTCTGAGGGATTCCTTGGAGATTGCTAATGGTTTCTTCGTGCAGAAAAGTTCAAACATTTCTCGCTATTACGAACATGCCTTACGATATATCTACGCTGCTTCTTTGACAGAAGTGGATTTCAGGAATACATCTGCTTTAACTGCTGTCAATTCTTGGGTGCGACAATCCACCAAAGGCAAAATACAAGCCGTTCTTCATAAGAATCCTAGTCAGGCCACGAAAATGATGATCGTCAACGCTGTTCATTTCAGAAGTCAATGGAAATGGTTAAGTATACTAACTTTCAAAAATTAACTCGCAAACATATGAATTGTTCTTAATAATTATATTCTCGGGAGTTATAAAGAAATAGTAATCTAACACCCGTTATTTATGAATAATGTTGTTGTTCATAATGAAAGACACGCAAACATCCTATTTTGTGTAAAGTTGCTATCCGATCTAACACAAATGTTACTAAATAATTGAAAGTATCTTCTGTTTTTTCATTCCTTTCGACCTGCATGCATTACCAAAATTAACTAAGGTTGCCAACTTTAAATAATTACTAGCCGCTCTCGCCGCCCTCTGGACGGGTTCACGGCCAGCACCCACTTTGCTCAGAACTTCCCCTGCCACCTCGTTGCTTTGAAGCTCTCAGTCACTACTTTTTACATTTTTAAATATTGCATGAAGATCTATGGAACAGGCTATAAAGCCATAGTAGATTTCATATTCTTTGTAGACAACAGATTCCTTTAAAATTGTAAAATCTTTCAATAAACCCCATCTAATTGTAATGTTTAGTATAAATTTCTCTCGAATTTGGGCAGGAAAGTCTTTATATCCATAAATACAGAATGACATCGACCTAAATAAATAGTGTCCATCACCTACAATAGGTATTTTACAATATTTTTGACACGCCATTCTGATGGAACTGAAGGGAATTAATGTAATTTTCTTGTTGCCAATCTAATAAAAATAAATTTAGAATCGAAACAAAGTCTTTTGCTATTGATTTTAAATTAAATATTAACTAAAACAAAGATAATAATATTTATAGAGATGTCTTTAAAAAATCGTCTGCTATTAAAACTATATTATAGAGATATCTTAACAAAATCGTCTCCTATTAAAGCTAAATTAAATTGCAATGAAATGCAACAGAACTGCATACAAATGAAAAATACCATTTTAAACTTACGAAAATAACGCGAAGCATTCTGATTCGTTAGGTATTTAAAAGAAGTAATGTGATAAGTTGGCGAAATCAGTCCAGTTTTTGAGGCTCAGGAACTCCGTACTATTTTGCAATAAATCTCGAAAATTAAGGGTGCTGGGGCAGACGATCCTCGATGACATATATAGACTTCATAATCTTGAATAGGAATTAAAAATTGTTGAAATCTGTCTGGTAGTTGTGGCTGGCGAACTGTCTGAAGTTTTTCACCACAAAGAATGTATAGTGGAGAAGTGGTTTTCGATTTAGTTCGAAAATGGAGGGTGGGGGTGGTGTGGGGGTGCAGGCGACATTTCATGACATATCTAGACGTCATAAGCTTTCATATGAAATACAAATTGTCGAAATCGGTCTGGTGGTTGGGGCTGGGGAACTTCTACAAGGTTTTTCCCCATAGAGAATGTACAGTGGAGAAATGTTTTTTCGATTTCGTTCGAAAATGGAGGATGGTGGAGGGCAAGCGAACCTTGATGACATATCTAGACGTCATAAGCTTTCATATGAAATAAAAACTGTCGAAATTGGTCGGGTGGCTGAGGCTGGCGAACTCTGTGAAGGTTTTTACCAAATTATTTTAAATATATAGAATTCAGTCCAATATCAAAAGTCCTATTCGAAAGTTTACAAGTAGTTCAGAAGATGCATGGTGAGAGACGTAATAACAGTATAGCTTCGCTGGTATATTTAAAGCATTTATCTGTTAAGAGTAGAAATATGAAATTTCTCCGTAATATCAGGCGAAAGAAAGCATTTTCGAAATATAGCTTCTTAATTTCAGATAAAGCTTAATGAAATGTCAAGATTTCAGACTATGCATGCTATGACTTGTCGACTCACTTCTGAGAGCTGGAGGAGATACTAGTATTCTATTTTTAAAGAAGAAATTGCTTCTTTTCTTTAAGCCATTTGCAAGATATAATAGCGCTTCTCCTGAGCATGAAAACCATGCTTTAATCGGCAGCCGTGTCGGCGGCCATCGTTACGGTACTTTTAATGCATGCCTTACCCACCAGCACTAGCGAACATCGTTTTCACGATGCAGAAGCCGGAAAACCAATTTAATTTCTTCGATAATACCAACCAGCGGGAAGTGTTCTTTCTCGCATACTTACAGAGTCTAAGGTTCATAGTATAGTGAAGAAATTTGGACTTCTTCCCTTTTCCGATTTCGTCCAAAATTTGATGCAGTTTTACCACATATTAATATAAGACCACACACTAACTAATTTATGTAGCTTGTTGCACTTTTGAGTTATGGAGTTCACTTTCACACGAATAGACAGACCAATAGGAAGTCAACCCGTTGACAGATTTGGTCCAAAATCCGATACAGAACTACAATTTTGGTGATAAAAATGCTTGCTAAATTTCATTCGCCTAGCTCGTTACGTTTGTGGGTTATCATGCACACAGACGGAACGGATGGGCAAACAGACTTCTCTTTACGGATTTCCTACACAATTTGACAGATATCTACAAACTTGCTTCAAAGGCGTCCGACACCAAATTTTATTCGTCTAGCTTGTTTCATTTAGGAATTATTGCATTCAGAAACAAACAGACAGGATTCAAAAATGGTTTTCTAGCACAGAGGAAGGTCTAAAACGAGTTGACTCATCGAAATCTCGAGGGCGAATTTTTTGACGATTATATAATACTTCCTCTTTTGATACTTCGTGAACGAGAAAACAAAAACGCAATCAAAGAATCATTAATATGTAATATTTGCCGACCGTTTACCTTACATCTTTATAGACGACCAGTCGGCATGAGTTGGTGATGTTTAAAATGCAACAATATCATAGACATGAATGCTGCTTATTCATGTCGTCTCAAAAGTCCACCTAATTTGACCTTGAGTCGGCCTAGGAAACTTAGTCATATTAGGCTAACATCATAAATCACTACGCAATCCAAGCAGTTTTATCCCATTCTTTCCACTAAACAACAGTAACGTAACATTTAATTTTAAACTAATTTTTTAATACGCATGTTTTGTTAACATAATTTTATAGTTAAAATAAAACTTTACGTAAAATGAGAGAAGTTCGCTCGCCCTCTTATTTGTTTTATCAAATTCTTCAGTGAATGATACTATCACTAATGTTACAGAAACTTACAGTTGACTTTATTTAAGCAACGGTTATTAGCAGCATAATCTGCACAGCAATGGAGATTTATGAGGAAAAGAGGAGATTTTACCAAAAAGAAAAAGTTTTCTTTACTACATTTTTAACTACAGTAATAATAATAATACAGTTTATTAATAACTACAATAGAAAACGGGGAATCCGAACTAGTTGGGGCCGACCTTTGTCGGGGAATTCGATTATCTGGAAATTCGGTGAAATACTCTTGATATACCAAATGCAGTAGAGTGTTGACTTTGGGTGCTCTGTGAAACATACGAAAAGCGCACGGTACAGTGGCAAACAAGTTGAGGGTAAAAAGAACATATCTGAGTTTGCTTCTACTAATTAATTTTCTTATAATAACTAGCTACTAATTTCTACTAATAGTTTCTACCAATTATGGTGTTGTATTCACTCTTAAAGACCAATACGAATACTTCTTTCAAGTTAGGAATAAATATTAGCTTTATTTCTGATTCGTAATTCTTATTTTCCCTACATTTTTCAGTAAAAAGTTTTCAGAAAATTTAAAAAATATGTTCGGATTCCTGGGGTTCAAATTCCCGAGGTTCTACTGTATTTGTAAAAAATATTTTTAATACAAAAATGAAAAATTCCCGAAGAATATTTTATTTTTCAAGTATAACTAATTCTGGGATTGAGAATAAGAAATGCTAAACTTATTAGATAGAGTTCTAAAACAATAAGAACGGGCATTCGAAGAAATAATTTGAAATATTGTTCCGAAGTAAACTTAAGAGGGGAAAAAATTCGTATTCCCGGGGTTCTACTGTATTTTGATTGCTCGCTCATTGATATCTAAAAGTCAGATGATTCAGTCAGAGATCAGATGATTCGTCAGAGAAGGGTTTTTTTTTATTATATAACCGAAAGAAAGTACTAGAAAAGAATTATCATTATGTAGTCATCAAGTCTGCGTACGCTCTCCACTGTGACAGCAGTTGCGTATCACGTTTATTCTACATTGTGAATGATAGACTTGAAATACCTTTTTTAAAACGCCTACTTTAGGGGAAAAAATAATTGATCTACATACTATGTACTCTGCTGGAATGCTGTTTCAACAGAATATCAGACACGAAAATAGTATGGACTTCCGAAAAGAATCTTAACGCATTTCATTACTCGCAATTTATTATTCCAAATATTGCGCTAAAAACACATCCCATTCTGTAAAAATATTCTATCACCATGTTTATCTTGATTTTTCATAATTTTCGGGATTCGCAAAAGAAGCTTCCAATTTTGTTTTACTTTCTTGTATTCAAAATATAAAGTACTTTATCCAACCTCGAGATTTTAATGAATCTGAACATTTTAGACCTCTCAGAGCCCCCAAAACCAATTTTGGAATAATGTCTGTCTGCCTATCTATGAACACGACAACTTAACAACGCAACTACTAGATGAATAAAATCTAGTATACTACTATCTAACACCAAAATTGAAGATTTCTATCAGAGTTTGGATGAAATCAGTCTTTAGAATATCTGATCGTTTTTCCGTCCGTGTGCATGTGAACATGATAATTCGAAAAAGCAACTAGCTAGATAAATAAAATTTGGCATGGGGTTTTATTAGTAGATTTATATATATGTTTCGAATTTCGAACCCAATCCGTGGTAGGATTTGGGGGTGGGTTTAGTTTAGTTTAGTTTAGTCGAGAAGCAACAACAACCGTTTTGTAGCAACACAAGGGCAATTTTGAACCTCGGTGAGATGACGAGGACGACACCTGAGCTGGCACCCCCTCTCCAAACTTCTGCACCACACCAGCGGCAAGACGTTTGACCTCCTAAGTATGATTTAACGTGCAAGAAGCCCAATACACGACGGATATTCAATGGAATCCGGCTCCGAGGCCGACATCTTACCTCTAGACCACGGCGGCCGATTTGGGGGTGGGCTGTCAACGGGTAGACTCTTTGCCCGATAACTCGAAAACGCAACAAGCTAGATGGATGAATTTCGGTATATGATCTTTACACAAAAATTGCCGATCTATTATCAGTTTGGACTAAATCTCTCAAATGGTAGATTGACGTGGTAACTGAAAAACACAACCAGCAAGAGAAATAAATTTTGGAATGTGGTTTTACACTGAACTTGTATATCGGAATGAAATTTTAGATCCAATCATTCAAAGTGAAGAGGTCTAAAATGCATACTCGATTCTCATCTCCAAACTACGAAGCTAAACATAAAATGTGCTGTTTTATTTAAATATGCAAGAAAGTCACGGGGAGAACACTCCCGCTGATTCTTTAGTAATATTAAGGGTATCCTGCGTCAAAATACTTGTGTTATTTCGGTTCTAATAATTGGTTGTAGTTGTAAAATATAAGAGCATTATTTGTGTACTCATCATATTTTCGTTCATTTGCCAATTTTAGATAAATTTAGGGGTATTATTTCAAACGATTCATAACATGGATATCAAAATTGATGCATTTACTTGATGTTTTCATATCAACCAATTGTTTTGATAATGCATATTTAATTTTTTATGTTTGTTTTAAACAAATATGCCGCCTAGAATAAATATTAAGTATTCTAATAATGTGTTTAAATATGGACTCTCAAGTAACAATTTTATTTACAAAATTTTTAAGGAAATAAAATCTATCAATTGAAATAATCAGTGTATGTGTTAAACAGTTTTACTATATGATGTTGTGATTTTACATCTTTTAAAATACAGAACTCATTCCCCATATTTGTCCTCCTATGGCAAGTACTGTTTTTCTACTAGTAAAGATCCACGTCCTAGAGTAATAGATTTTTACCAGATGGTCAACAAGCGTGAAACTCTAAGAATACAATGCATTTTCGCGAAATCTTATAGGATTCATATGTGGTTTCAAACTTTCCATCTAGTTCAGAGTTTCTTAAACTTTTCCTGGTTTTATAACTTCCCGCGTTTTGGGTGGAAAAAGCTTTCGCAATAGAAATTTCATCTCAAAAAACTTGTCACCACCGCAAACTCGTAAAAATAAATAAATAAAAAACACTAATTAGTCATAAATTAAAAAATAGATATATACAGTTTAAAATTATTTTGAAACAAATTTTATTGAATCATTTTGAAGTCAAAAAATTGTCTGATTTTTGCTTACAGATATTGATTTTCATGTAAGGAGGCTTCAAGACCCCAGTATTTTTTCCTATGACCCCACTTAGGATACCTACCTACGTTTTAGGAAGACCTGGTGTGGTTCGTAAGAATACTGAGCAGGATCAGATTATAGATTGGTTAGATTAGCGTCCCATTTTGAAACTGCGCTAGAGTTATTTGAAACAAACGTAGTAATTCTGAACGGAGGTCAGGTGACGAGGACGATATTGTTTGGCTGCCCTTCGACCTCAGATAGACGAATGCATAACTAACGAAAGAAATAACAAGGTTGTAATAAATAATACAGTGTTGACTTCTCCTACCTTATCAAAATAGACTCTTCTAACATCCCATGATGCTTACTTTTTAGCCCCTTTCTCGTGGCAGCCAGGCTTTACCTGAGTCTGTAAACTCCTCTCCAAATTACCACACCATACCAGAAGGAGAAGGTTTGACCAAGACGGATTTAACGTGCGCCATGTCCGCTTATATGACGGATCTATATTCAACCAGCTATCCTCAACTTCAGAAGCCAAATTTCTACTTCCGGGCTAAGCCACAATGGTCAGGTGGTTAATGCCCCGGCTTTGGGACTGGAGGAGTCCAGGTATGAAACCCGATTCCACCAAAGATCCGCCATAGGCGGGAACTTAATTTAATTTAAATCTGGCGTCGTGAGTTAAACGTCCTCTCGCTGGTGTCGACTGGAAATTTGGAGAGGGGTATGTCGACTTAGGTGTCTTCCTCATCATTTGACTATGGTTCATAATTACGCCCTAAGATATCTCTGATGTTGCGTCAAAATATAACATTAATGTAACTAAACAAATCTACTCCATAGCCATTGGACATAAATCTATTTTTTTCCATGTCTTGGCAGATCATTAAATTCTGTCGTTATGGGCACGCAAGCATGGTAATATGTTGAGCGTATGTTCTATGTATGCATACGCTGGAGTATCTCGAGTTTTAGTTAGTTATATATTAGCGTCCCGTTTTGAAGCAACACGAGGGCTATTTTGGGACGGACCTCGTAATTTTGAGCCACTGTCAGATGACGAGGACGACGCCTGAGCTGGCATCCTCTCCAAACTTCCTCGCCACACCAACGGGAGGACGTTTGGCCACTACGTATAGTTTAACGTGCAACATGCCCCATACACGGCGGATCTTCAGTGGAATCGGGTTTCGAACTTGGAACCCACCGGCCCTAAGGCCGAGACCTTACTATTAGACCACCGTGGCCTCGGAGTGTCTTCGGAAGATTGTTACAAAGAAATGATTATACTTCATTTATTTGAAGTTTAAAATGAATAGCAGCGATTTACCTTTATAGTTTTTACTCCCTCCCCCTTTTTTGACACCAATTATAAAAACACAATAAACTCTAGATTCAACGGATCTCGGATTTAAAGGACAGAATTTGAAAAGTGTAGCTAATGTAATCAGGAGAAAGAAACTGTTGAGAGAGAAAATCCGACTAGATTTTAAAAAAATAGGAGGAGTTTCTCTTTTTTACTAATATAAACAGTGGCATTCGCTTTTCTCATATACATATTCAATATGGTGGGTTTATTCTTTGTAATATAGCAAAGGAAATCTACTATACATTTTGGACCTCTTCCCTCCGATCTATTTTGTCCAAAATTTGATATAAATCTACAAGTTTGATAGCAAGATCACATACCAAATTTCATTTTGCTAGTTCGATGCGGTTTTAAGTTAACCCTTTCAAGTTCACTACTTGTTTATTTTTGAAAATTACTAAATTTATTTCAAAAATGAGTATTAGACATGTAGCTGAGTATGAATACGCAAAGGAAAAAAAATCAGCATTTTTTTATTTTCAAGAAATTTGTGGTTTCACAGTGAAACCAATGAAAGGTAACGGGCTATTTTTTCAACGAATAAGTTACCATAGAAATGCAATTTAAATTATGCATTTAATTCATAAGTATACGTGAGTATTCAGGATATTCAACCTTTTCATAAAACTCAATATTACTTTCGGATATTCAATTTTAAAAAATATCAAGAACCCTCATTTTTTTTGCTTCTAATAGAGATCAAAAGCAATTTAGCTTTTGCGATGCCGATATCTTTGTTAATACTAACGGTATTGAACGGGAATTTTTATATAAGTTGACCGATATTGTATCTGGCTCTTAAGTTATGAAAGAAAAATTACTCTACGTTTCGCCCATGCGCAGTCAAAAAATGCTCAATGTATGCTTTCACTGGGAAACCAATGATTGCGACAGGGTTAACGCGTTCACATACACACGAAAGACGAACCCTTTGACACACTTTGTCCAAAATTTGATACAGAACTACAATTCTGGCAAAACTGCAAACTAAATTTCATTCACCTAACTCGTTAACTTTTTGAATTATCCCGTGTTCGCATCCACACTGACAGACGGACAGACTTCTTTTTGACGAATTTCCTTCTCAATTTGCCACAGATCTTCAAATTTGGTGTAAAGATCCCACGTCAAATTTCATTCGTCTGAGTTATCATATTGAGACACAGACAGATGGACAAAATGTTTGTTTGTTGATGTTGTTTGAAATGTTTGTTTGACAGATAATTCCAAAAATGTTTGTTTGCGAACTCAGAGGGGTCGAAATCGTGGAGATTCATCAATATCTTGAGGTCATATTTTTTGACAATTATAATATTTTCTCTTTAAAGAGATCTTAAACAAGATAGTCAAATTTATACAAGTCTCACGATTTAGATTTATACGAGAGAGTCACAATGTGCACATGAAATATATATATTTTTTATACGGCCCAATTTGAAATGTTTCTATTTTAAATATTGTTCACGATGCAGATCGCGATTTAGTGTACTTTCCTAACTTCATTATCTCTTTCGCCCCAATTAGTCCGTTAAATCGAGGGTTAACTGTAATTCATTTTAAACAAATTCATTCGAAACAAAATAGAATTTTTTATTGACTAAGAAAATCAGATTTATTAAGACCCAGGAAAAAATGAGAAAACTAAAATCACTTCATCAAATTTAAACAAAATCTGATCCTGCACTATTAAAAAATAAAACATTTATAACCGGATGATCTTGTGCTACCTATATATATAAAAGAGAAAGGGACTCACTGACTCATCACCGAATCTCGCAAAGCACTGGAACTATAAACTTGAAATTAGGCAGGTGGTTGCTTTTTGGGTAGTAGGAAACTCACTAAGAAAGGCTTGTTCAAAATTTTAATTAGAATTTTAATTAATTGAAAATTATCTTAAGTTTCTACGTTTTTCCGCAATAACTTATGAGCATATTATCGCACAAAAATTATTTTAACATCATCGTAAAGTTAAAAAAAGTAACTTTCCAATGACACCGATTTTATTTCCATGCGACATTTTGTTTAATTTTAATTAATTTTGAAAATGTGTTAAAATATGATTTGTAACATTGTTTTTTATTGCTGTAAATAAAATTCAAACCAGTCTCATTATTTCAGCAAATATTTTATTCACGCGCTTTTGCAATTCTTACGGTTGTTATATTATACATTGATTTCTTGGGAAATTAACTCTAAAGCAGAATTTTCACTTTAGTATTTAGTTCATTGCTGAAATATTTTATGGCACCTACTTCAAAGTAATATATTTGTAACAATATTTTTTGTTTTTACATTAAACGTGGCATTTGATTTCAGGTTTTTTTTTTGTGTGTGTGTGTGTGAGGCAGACTGAAATAATTTTCATTCTTTCTTCAAGCATTTATTCTCATGCTTTCCTGTCATTTTAAAATTATTAGGCATGAAAACGCTTTTAAATTTTTGTATATTGCATGAAAGGCAAGTTTTTATTCAAATTTTGATTATGCTTAAGAGCACATTACTGCTGCCAAACTTGAATTTTCTCAAGTGATAACTCATCAAATTTGGTATTAGATTTAGCTCAGTTTAGAACTAATGATAGGAAGCCAGCTTAATGGTAGAAGAAAGAGTCTTGAAGTTAGTAACGAGACAGCATCACCGTGTAGGTGTTTTTCTGATCAGTCACACAAACACGTACAATTCTCTTCTTTTTAGTGTATATGAAAGTGCTTCTGTTGATGCCGTAGCAATCAATAATGAGGAAGGAAAATGCTTACCAAGGAAGGCTAGATTCGTGGCCAGGTGGCTCATATTACGGAGAGATAAAGATAAGAGGAGTTTTGCTGCTGGCCGAGGGTGTCAGACAACATTGAGTGGACGACGAAAATCAAAGAAAGACGTTGCTGCGAAAAACTGTTTAATTAAGTTTAAAGTGTTATAAGTACTTAGACTTGAAAATATTTTTATCCCGAGCAACGCCTGGTATTTCAGCTACTTAAAGAATAAAACATTTGTAACAAGATGATCTCGTGCTATTAAAGAATAAAAGTTAAAACGATAGAAGAAGCAAGGAAACGAAAATTATACAAACTGCCGATTTAACTTAAAAATGGGAATCATGAAGTCGTAACGGTTTAAGTCACTGGAAGCAAAGAACACAGTAAAAAAGACGAAACAAACGAAAATATACAAGTGTAATAACAAAGAGCATTTCTATGTTACAGAGTGAAATGGCTTCTGAAAGAAGCTACGTGTTGCCATAAATGCTGCTGACGCCGAATAAAATGCCAGTATCCATCTTTCAGACCAGTGAATCATTTCTGAATCTTGTCCGATATGGAAAGATTAGGGGGTATTGTTTCTATCTCAGATCCAGACGTAATAGGAGTAACCAATTTGTTTGTTTGATGTGAATTAGCATGAGATATCTTTCTACTCCGCTGGCTTTTGTATAGATTGGTATCATAAGAATTATTTAATTACATTGTTTGTTGATCAAAAACTTGTTTCTATTTGTTTTAGAAAAAAAAAACAGCCACATGTAGATGTGATTGCGATGAATTTACAACTTTAGTTGTATTTTTATTAGTTTCTACATCATTATCATTGAGTTAATTTTTCCTTTTATGTTCAGTTTTCTCAGCCGTTTTTATAGACTGAAGACATTGAACTTCAATACTTAGAATACTGTCTAATTATATAGAAGAAACAAGATCAAGATGAACACAACTGGAAAGATTTATTTAGTGTTAGTTATGTTTTCATTAGTTTATTCATCATTATCAATGATGCAGAAACTTTTTCTTTTCTCTTCGAGTTATCTTAGCCTTTCTTATTGGTTCAAGAAACTGCGACAAATAAACTTCAATACTTAGGAGATTGGTTGCTCATAGAAAAAATGTGTAATAATATATGAAGAAGATAAGTAGTGGAAAGGTTTATTAGCGCTGCGAAATTCTTTTTTGGTAAACTATTCTAAGCCTCTGTTTTCAATTTCACAAGAGATGAAAATCCAAGTTGAATTAGTTTAGGATTTTGCACAATGTTTTATTCAACCTTCCTTTCTACCTTTAGCTTTTTTTACTTTCTCATATACGAAGGATACAAAGAGAAAATATTGTGATCGTCAAAAAATTTGACCTCGAGATTTTGATGAATCTCGACGTTTTAGACCTTCCTGAATCCGAAAAAACTGTTTTTGGAATTATGTATGTAAGGTTATTGCAAATGATGGTGTTAAAACTGTCATATCCAATGAAGATGCAGGCTTGTAGAATGAATAAAAGTTTATTTAAACTTCAGATATATTTAGATAAACTCGGGCAAAAAGATTATTCAATGAGTTAAATATTTAATTCCTTCATGGCCATGACGGAAAATCCTACGTCCAAACGGGAGTCTTTCTAGGGAAAAACTGCATTGTGAAAGAGGAAGTTGCAATATCGCAGCGAGCTTAAATAGTACCGAAACGGGAAAAGTCCCGAATTTGGGGCTCTAGAAACTATGCGAATCTTGTGAGTCTGAGTTAAAGTGGAAGTGCTTTTATCATAAGAATGAAGTAGAAGTAATTCGTTCGTAGTTAAAAATTAACTAGCGTTAAAAAGGATTTCTTTTAAAGATGGGAAAATTTTTAAGTCATTACATGTATGTATGTGAACGAGATAACTAAAAAATAAAACAATCTAAACGCATTAAATTCTATAAGTAGTTTCAGCACCAAACGTTTAGGTCTCTTTCAAGTTTTGAATGAAATCCAACAAAGGGAAGTCTGTTTATCTCATCGTCAGTGTGCATGTGAACACGGTGACTCAAAAACTCAGAAAGCTAAAGAGTTGAAACTTGGCATGTTTTTTCCCATTAGAATTGTAGATTTGTATCCAATTTTGTACCAAATCCATCAAAGGGTTGACTGTCAGCCGATCCCTCAACTCGTTTATATATGGCAACGATAACTCGAAAATGCAACAAGCTAGATAAATGAAATTCGACA
>BGPR01015180.1:0-14420 GCA_013235015.1 Araneus ventricosus
CACACATTGCTCCTTTCGTCGCTTTCCTTGCACATAAAGCTTCCCTGTATAAAAAAATAGACATAAACAGTATACGGCTAAGTAGGAATTTTACTAACAGCGTCTATACCGCCCATATAAACAAAAGTTAAAAAATGCAAAAAAAAACCTTTCCAATCTTATTTCCTTTTCTTTTAAACTTAGTCTTTTTATTAGAGTACCCCGCTGTCATAATACCTTGAAAATTAATTCAATGAGATGACCTCTAGTAGTCATGGTATCGGGGGTAAGAGATTATGTTAATAAAATTTGTAAATTCGCCCTCGATCATCTCCTTTCGCAAAGAAAGTTTCATTATTATTCTAAGAGTTAGCACAAGATATTGTACGGAATTCTTTCACGATGTTGTCTAGTATTCTTAGGTGCAATGGTTTATAAATTGTTTTTCTACAAGAAATAATAAAAATTGTGATATGTCCTCAAAGTATAAGTGAATTTTGTCAAATTCCTATTAGAGAGCGACCGCTTATTCTGGTGACTGCACCATTCTTATGCCGCACAACATCGTGAAGATATCATATTATTGTCTTTCAGCTATATATATCATAATATAGCTGAGGCTTGCAACTCTCAGGGTACGCAAAAAAAAAAATTTGGGCAATGCGGAAGGACCATTTAGGTACCGCCAATTCAAAGTTATTAATGGCGGGAAAGAAAGAAAACGTAAAGGATTATAAAAGTAAAAAAGAAATTTTGTTAGTTGAATGGCGAATACTTTCACTATTTGATAACTACATTTAATAGTTTGATTTATTATGAGGTAAGCATGAAGTATTCTTATAAGTTAATAGTGAAATAATTGTAATGATGCTTTGATTGGTCTAAAGCAAAACGGTCGTATTTGATTTACAAGAACCACGTAGCTGTAAAATAGAATAAATTGTAAAATCAAAAATAAGTTCAACAATGTTATAGATCCCCTCATACCTTCTATGGTAATGTATCACTGGACGAGTTTTTTCTAGTTTTGTTTATTTTGCGGTAGTGACCTGCTCTGACTCATTCAATTCCAGTGATACATGTAAGTCAATGGGAACCTACAACATTCAGCACCCATGTTTGACATATCCATATCCACGCTTTAACGGATGTTTCTAATATGGACTGATTACCTTTGAAAATGTAATTTCAATGATTCTGTTCTTGATTTCGATGTTTAGCTGTAAAATAAGAGCCCTCAGTCTTGAGGAAAGGTTGCTATAATGGGATTCTTTTGTTGTCTTATTTGCGCTTTAGACTCAAAGAAAAGACGAGTTGAACTGCCGCACTGCGACTGACGTATATTATGGACGATCCTTCATTTAGGAGTTGCTGGAAAGCGGAAGTGAACTCTCACTGGAAATTCGGGTGAACAAAAATATCAATCAAATCAGAAATGTCAAGTATGTAAGGGTTTTATTAAGCATAGAATCGGTCCTTTTATTTCACCGACTGCCGAGTATTCTGAATGCCGCACAACATCGTGAAGATATCGTCTAATATCTAGAGCAAGTGCGTGTACTATTAGGGTTAGATCAGCTGAAGAGTCAAAACAATATCGTAAAGTAGTCGTCTAATAATATGAGCGAAACGTGTACTATTGGGTTGGTCAGCTAGCAAAGTCAAACAGCATTAAATATATCGTCAGTTAACTATTGGAGGAAACGGTACATAGGCATAGGGTAGCTTAGAGTCAAAACAACATCGTGGAAGATAGTCGTCATAATGCAGAGAAACGTGTACTAGTTAGGTTGTAAGAGTCCAAGATTAACAGAATCGTTGATGAAGATATCACCAGTATCTGTAGAGGAACAGCGTAGTACCGTGTTGGTCAACTTAAGAGTCATAACATCGTGAAGATATCGTCATAATATTGTGGAGAAATGTACTATTAGGGTTGGTCAAGAAGAGTCATTCAACATCGTGAAGATATCGTCATAATATTGTAGAGCAACTGTACTCATTAGGGGTTGGTCAGCAAGAGTGAAACAACTGGCAATTGGTAAATATTGTAGGACGTATTTTTATTCTGGTTTTTATTCGTTGTTTTATAAAAGTATCGTTAGGCGTCCTAACAAACGAGGTATTGAAGTAATTTCGCGTTGATTTATGAAAAGGCGAATTGATGAATTATAAGAAGAATATATGATGAAAGCATATACGGAGTCGTGAGTAATCGATAACAGCGTGAAAAATCGACTGAGTCTGATCACAATCAGTCGGCGATCCCGAGACGTCATTAAGATATGCTGATGGCTTGGTATAGATGATCGTGACAATCGGATACCGTGAAAAGATCGACTGCTGACCAAGCAATCTCTAGCAATGATCCTTGAGCTTACCTCTATAAGGAGCTGGAAATGAGTTTTATAAAATCAGATTCCAATGGAGACAGATATAACCTCATGCCATCAAAGATATTGCGATATTTTTTATTAATATACGCATAAGAAGAGTATCATAAACAAGTCTTCACCCCACCCTGCCTTAGCATCCTTGTCTACGTTGAATGACCGGCCGCCACGACTTCATCGGGCACTGTGGCCCCCGCATAATAGCCATTACGAGCGGCGCATGCGACGACCCCCTTGTACCGGAGTATGACCCGTCATGGGAGATGGGCCCTAAGAGCCACACCACCATTACTGTATCCACCAGGGAATCGAGAACCCGCTTGCTTATACGGCGGCTTCTCATCCGTGAACTCTCGGTGCCTCCTGGTAGGACGCATAAGAAGAGTATGTCTTTTTTGTTACAGCTGACGAATAATTAGCGCCATCTACTGGAAAAACCTTTATACAAAACCAAAAAGATCATCTTCATTCTTTTGTCTGAAACTGCATTTCTTAGCATCTTTCCGCCAAAAATGCCGACAAGTCCCAAAATCGCCGCAGCAGTATCATTCAATGGTTACGGATGAATCGGAACTCTTATGAAACGATGTATAAATGCAAACGACGTAGAAATACCCGACTTTCTTTCTTTTCCTCTTCTGAATTATGTTACAGAATTCAGGGGGGGGGGAAAATCAATTTTTTAAAAATCTAAACTTTGTTATATAAATTGTTTTGTTGTTGCTTCTTTTCTTTTCCAAAAATTGTTTTTTTTAGATATTTTCTTGTCTCTCTTTTCTAAATCGTATATCTAAAATTGTATTTACTTATATTGTTTTACCTAATTTTTGAATTATATTGTATACTTCTATTATATTGTATTAGTATCACTTTAATATTTATATTGGAATGCTTTACACCCTTTGGATAATGAGTGTCGGCGTGGGCAATGAAAAAAATAACGACGTATAACTGTGAAACGTATAAACGGTTCTTTACTTTTTATCCAAATTCAAGCTTTTCGTAAATAAAAGTACAAATAACAAGTGTAATTTTTGTCTCAGGAGATGCAAAAACATGTCCCTCCACCTTCGTCTTCTTTCGAAAAATGGCGCCGTAAATACAAGAAGGGAAGTTACCGAGGGAGAAGCCAACGAGTCTAGCGCCATCTATTGAGACAATGTAGATCTAACATTTTCTATCATTACAATGGTCACGAATGAATAAGAACTGTGATGAATCAAAGCATTCATGAGAAACATATTAACAATGCTTCCCTATACTTAACTGTATTCATACAAATTTAGTTTCTCCGAAATAAAATCATTATCCATGCAAAAAAATGCCTGGTTTGTGTTCCAGACAAGATGTTTCTTGCGTTCTTTTCTTTTAAAAAGTTATTAATGGTTCGATCGATTGTAACATTATAATGAGCTCTATAAATTTTGCTGTGCCAGCCAGATTTTTAAGTTAGCCAAAGTTCTTTTCCAAATGTGAATTCAAAATTTAATTATATTAACAGGCTCTCGTTATATAAATTTTATAAGATTTTTAACAGGATCTCTGATGAACTTGGCATTTATCATATGTCTCCCGGTGTTTTTAAATCGAATTGTTTTCAACTTTTAAATAAATGACCTGATTTCGTTTTCTTTTTACGCTTGACTACACATATTAAGATTTTATGCGTATTCTTAGTTTTGTGTTTTTTGTGATGATGTGCTTGTGTGTGTTCGACTTTCTGACATTTGCTTTTTTAATGTTTTTTTATTTAACGTTCTAAATTTTAAAAAAATTGTGTAATTTTTTTTTTATAATTTTAATATGACGGTTTGCAGCAAGAACTTTTGAAACCTCAATGTGATTTTTAGGGCTTTTGTAATTGGGTGTTTTCGTTTTAAATCATTTATGCGTTTATAATTTTATAATTAATATGGTTTTTGAGCTTTGAACTTTTGTATTCTCTGCAACTACTTCTTTCTTTGTGTTTTAATTCACCTTGTGGCTTGTATTCTTTGTGTGTTTTTGATCATGCACTGTGTAAATATGGAGTCATCTCTGTAATGGTGCTTTCTTTGAATAAATAAATAAAAGCTCTACTCACCCTGGAAGAGTGCGTCGAGTGAGCCCACGGCCTGCGTGAGGTTCCTCGGGGGCAGGTAGGAGAAGTATCGGCTCTCTATCCCGATGTCCAACCTCACCAGGAAGGGGTATACCTGCAGAGAACCTGGTGGCACGAAACAAAAAAGTGTTCAGAAACGTAGCATGCAAAACATCTTTCAATTGAAATACAATAAAATGAGCATTGGAATCGCTTGCACTTGGGATGACGGTTATTGCGAAAATAACCGGTTTTCGATTATTCAGGATTTTTTCACCTCCAGTTTAACCTGGATTATAAAAGCTAAAAAAAACCGGTTTCCATTTTTTTTAAATAAAAAAACGCCGTTTGTAGACAGAACATTTTATATTTATATGCTATTATTTATAATGACTCTTTCAGTCATCCGCCAACCAACAGACGCCTCGAGGAAGCGGTTGTCGTTGATTGGTCTAAGATGGTGAAATTCAAAGCTTCATAACTCGGTCAATTTTAGTCTAATGGAACCTAAAAGCGAGCTTATTTTCCGATCTGGATTTTTTGCCCGGTTATTGGATTTATAAAAATAACCGGTTATAACTGAGACAAAAAAATAACCGAAAAAAACCGGTAGTTTTCCCATGCCTACTTCGCGATATGGGGGGTTCAGAGATGTCTATGTTCTAACATTGCCACAGAAGTGTAGAAACGTTGTATTTTCTGTCTAATAAATATTCACGTCCACCCGCAGCAAGAACAATGAAACGTGCGCTGTTTTTTGAAATGCATTTAATCAGCTTTGAGAGCTTAACCCTTCAACCGGCTGGAACGTACAAAGTCGCTCTCTGATGACTATTCTAAAACCGGTTCCGTCGCAGAAAGTCGTTCTTCGATTATTACTCTTAAACCGGCTCGGGCGTAGATAGTTGCTCTCTGTTTATTACCCGATAACTGGTTCCGAAACATTTGCGTCCACCATTTAGCTACAGAGAGGCCGTTTTCAAAGCATTCAGCTGAAATATTTTTGCCGTTCGAAGGGTTAATTTCATGGAGTTGATCCGCTTTAATTCTGCATTCTCCATATTTTTTTCATCCCCACTTTGCACTCGGGGCTTCTTCACTCTGGCGAAACAGCAGCTCTAGACGTTTCTCGGTGCTCTTGGTCAATTTTCTACCTCTAACTTAAAACGGTTACACATTCGTATAAATCTTTTTATATTTTAACATTTTATCTATCTTTAGAGCTTAAAAACAATCAACAGAAAAAATAGAATAAGTTTAAAAAGGAATCTTAACTAAAAATTTAAACTAGAACAACAACAAAAAAAAAACCAAAATTATTTTTATTTATAAGCAATACAATTTATAGAGTAAATTTCAGAAAAAAATAGATAAAATGAATACAATTTTTAAGTAGCGCGCAATTGCAGCAACAACACAAACAATAGAGAACAATTGAAATCAAGATAATGCAAAGAAAGCCAAAAGAAAATAATAATAACCTCAGAGTTAATCGAGTAAAACCAAAAACAAACAAGGAATCCATTCTAGTCCACTTTTTCAAGGGCTAAGAACTATTTGAAATGGATTCAAAATAATAATTGGGAAATTTTTCTGCAAGAAGCTAGCATTACACCAAACATAGCTTCTCATAGCCCGAAATTTCCCAAACAAAGGACAATGGAGATCTGTAGATCAAAAAGCATATTTTCAAAAGAAAGAGGAAAAACACACGTATCAAAACGCTAATATGATAGATTAAAAATATCAGCTATCTGGCTATATTAAAATAAGCCATCATAATATCTTTCTTTTGAAAATATGCTTTTTGATGTACAGATCTCCATTGTCCTTTGTTTGGGAAATTTCGGGCTATGAGAAGCTATGTTTGGTGTAATGCTAGCTTCTTGCAGAAAAATTTTCCAATTATTATTTTGAATCCATTTCGAATAGTTCTTAGCCCTTGAAAAAGTGGACTAGAATGGATTCCTTGTTTGCTTTTGGTTTTATTCGATGAACTCTGAGTTTATTTTATTATTTTTTTGGGGGGACTTTCTGTGTATGAGCTTGATTTCCATTATCTATCTTTACATGTCGAAGAAGATAATCTCTTAAATATTAATCCTTTTGCCACGACTGTCAAGTTTGAACTGATCTCGGAAGGTCAATCGTGAGAGCCAAGTCTGAGTCTCTTCAGACCCGACTAAAATCTGATATCTTCAGCGCAGGACACAAAATTCACTCCTCTATAAAGGAGAAACATTGTAAAAGCTATTCAAACGCCGGACCAAAAAAGACCCATTCTTGGCCGGGAGAAGACTAAAGCCGCGTTCCTACAGCCTGACTTTCCACGAGTTCCCACGAAGAATCGATGTGGCTAGAGGGCTTGTAAGTGCATTCGTTTCTTTAGTTTATTAATTGGCTAACAAATAACCTCTGAGGCACCCTCTGTAATATATACCTCACTGTAATATGTTTCACCTCCGTAATATATACCTCACTGTAATATGTTTCACCTCCGTAATATATACCTCATTGTAATATGTTTCGGTATAACCCTCAAAATTTATAAATCTCCTGTAAGTCATATACCTCACTGTAATATGTTTCACCTATGTAATATATATCCCTCACTGTAATATATTTCACCTCTGTAATATATACCTCACTGTAATATGTTTCACCTCCGTAATATATACCTCACTGTTTATAAGATACATTGGCCATGTAATATAATACTCATTGTAATATGTTTCACCTCCGTAATATATTTCACCTCCGTAGTAATCACTGTGAATATATTACCTCTGTTTATTACACTCGTAATAGTTTACCTCTATTGTAATTCACTATGTTTCACCTCCAATATATACCTCACTGTAATATGTTTCACCTCTGTAATATATACCTCACTGTAATATGCTTCACCCTTCAAGTTTGTAAACGACCTTTTGGGACGACACCCTGTACAGAGAGCTGCAGGATGCACCCACCTTGTTTGATGGTGAGCACGAGATCTGCGGAGGGGTCGACCGCTACCAGGAAGATCTTCTGCCCCCCGAACTGGTAGACGCAGACGAGAAAGGCGAAGGCGAACACTCCCGCCACCACGAAGGCGCACCCTGGAAGAGAGAGAGAAACGTTTTCGTTCAGCTCAATTCATACAGAGAAAAACGTGTAACACGAAACTGAGGGGACCGAAATATTTTTCCTTGTTAAATGAGTATGTGGGAAAAAACACACCAATATTTTCCGATGTCGCCAAATTTTATTAATTCGACTTCCTGTTGAAATTTACACTTGTAGGTACATGCATTGAAAGCCTACACGTATATATTTTCAAACACATCATTTCAGTTGTACTATTTACACTTCAAATAATTAAACTTATCTAATAATAACACCTGAAAAAAAGCTTTTTTTTGCCGATTTCGTCCTCCGTTTTTATTTTCTCGTATATGAAGTATGCAAAGATAAAGTATTGCAATCGTCAAAAAATCCGAACTCGCGATTTTGAGAAAACCTCACCAATATTTTCCGATGTCGCCAAATTCTATTAATTCGATTTCCTGTTGAAATTTACACTTGGTACATGTGTTCAAAGTCTACACGTATATATTGTCAAACACATCATTTCAGTTGCACTATTTACACTTCAAATAATTAAACATATCTAATAACAACACCTGAAAAAAGCCTTTTTTGCCGACACCCAGAACAGGTTGTTGTGCGATCGGGTGCTGTAGCTGAGTGTAAATGAGTATCAATATGCTTTATACTTACACCCAGAGCAGAGCAGGTTGTTGTGCGATCGGGTGCTGTAGCTGACGTGGGGTTGCGGCAGGTTCACTTGAACCGCCGTCACCGGATAGCTCTGGCTGTGGTGCATGGCTGAGGACCTGCGCAGAACGATCATTTTTCAAGAATTTTTTAAAAAAGGAAATTTTACGAACCAGCTGTTTAAAGAAAGAAACAAGCAACAACAACAAAAAAAATGGAAACTCCTTTTTTTTGTACCAAATGTGTGTTATCATAAAGAAGCTTTACATGTGAAACGGCAGCGAAAAGCACTAATCTAAAGTATAGCGTATAAAAGTTTGGTGGGAAAAAATAATAAATAAGAAAAATAGTAAGGTTTATTTTTCTAAATTTACTTTTAAAAAATACAGTCTTTGGATTCGTTCCTTTTTTCAAACCATTTATTCAATTGAAAATGGCGTGGAAGATATCTCCAGTTAGGAATGGTTTTTGAAGCATTCGCCAAAGAACAAAAGATGCAAAAGGTTTGTTTTTAGCATTTTAATCGGTAAACGAACGCAATCCCTTCAAAAATAATGTTCGAATTGTTTGCTAATCCCTCCCATGGTAATGAAACATTTGAAAGTCCACTTGAACTGGGCCGGGAAATACAGGACAGTTACATTTCCTTTTCTTTTTTCATTTCACCACTCACACCTCCGAACTCAGAGCCAGAACGGCTCCCTGTCGGTTAGATAAGCGTGAGACTTTATTAACAAAGCACGATTAAAAAATTACAGTCAAGAGTTATAACGTAATATTACGTAAGAACATGAAATAACAACAGAACATAATTTAACAAAATAATTATAAACAACGAGCAACTGTGATTATTAAATAGAGATGAACAGCTTCACAGTTGCAGCCTCGCAATAGAATTTAGACCGTTTGCTTTAATTGATTACTACGGGTTTTGGAGAGAGGCTTTATGATATTACAAAACAATCAATTGAATACAAAATTAAAAGTGTAATTATTGTACATTTAATTAAAAAAAACCTGAATTCTTAAATGATACAAGGAGAATTTTAATTTGTCCTGAGAAGCAATTCCTCATTAAATGAGATGAAATTAATAAGTCTCCTGATTTTGACCCGAACAGGTTAGTTACAAAATGATCGTCGGGTTTTAACTGATATAATTTTAACAAATATTAATTACGTTCTTACGTATAGGGGAAGAAGAAGCAGACGTTCAATTTTTGCTTCCATATTTACACTTTTCTGCCTGAGCAACCGGGCCGCGGTTGCCGGCAGGTGAGGTCTCGGCCTTGGAACCGAATGGCTCCAGGTTCGAAACCCGATTGTACTGAAGATCCACTGTGTATGTGGGCCTGCTGCACGGTAAATCATGCATAGGCTGTCAAACGTCCTCCCGTTGGTGTGGCGCGGAAGCTTGGAGAGGGGGTATGCCAGCTCAGATGTCGTTTTCGTTATATGACCGCGGTTCAAAATTACGGGATCCCTCCTAAAATATCCCTCGTGTTGCTTCAATACGGGAAATAAATATAACTAGAGTACATTGCCTGAGGAATAGATGCAGCGCAAACGCATTCTCGCGCTAAGCACTAAAATTAAAGAAGTTTATTTAGGCCGAACGAGAGGGGACGGCAGGAGGGGCAAATTCCTCGAGGCCCACGTGTGTGTGGGGTCTCTTCAATTGGAGGCAACGCGGCCTTATAACAAGCATACGTCTAAAAACATACCTTTCTACTAAACCTCTATTGATCTAATCAAAACGTAAAACATTTCGCGCTGTTCGCCCCAGGAGTGAATTAATCACTTGCTTCAGCTCATTCGGTGATTTTAATTCAATTAAAAAATGATGATTTGATGAATTAAATTGAATTTTTAGATGGTCTAAAAATCGTTTTTGCGCAAATAAGGTGCTTCCAATTTATTACAGGAAAGCATCAAGATTTCAGTTATTTTTTAATAAATTAAAAATCAAATTGAAATTTCGAAAAAACTATTCTTAGGGACTACTTACGTCCTAGACCTCATGGTTTGGGAGATTCCGTGTTGAGTAAGTCAGTGGGATCTGATTTTCCAATAGAGAGACGATTCATGTGATAAAATAGTTTTTAAAGACACATTTAGTTTTTCCTACTCTTTAGTCTTTAATTTATTATTCCATTTCCTTACTCAGGAGATCTCTTGATGACCCCCAACCCCCGGGAAAGAGAAACATGAATGCGAATTAGGGTTGTGGGTACCAGCGTGAAACTTTGATTAACCGTCACTATTCGGACCAGGACTGCGATGAATAACCAAATAGAAATTATATATATATATATATATATATATATATATATATATATATATATAATATTTTTATATTGTTTTATTATAGTATTAAAAGCTTAATTTAGAAATAATATTTTCACTTTAAATGCAGAACTGTCTTTAGGATAATGCCCAAGTCCTAATAATATTTATAACTATTGTATTGGTATGTTATAAGTTATATACTTTCTTGTTTCTAATCTTGAAAGATTTTCGGGGTTTATTCCCCTATTTTTCGTTTTCCCAACAATTGGCTTTCGCAGAGTGTTGGCGCCACAAAATCTAGATTTAATGCGACATATCAGTTCCCAAGGCTGATAGGCATTCGATTGTTGGAATTCCAATTCTGGGTTGTCTTTTCTCATAGTGTAATAGTCTTTAATAAAGCTATCTTTTGTATTTCATTTGTGAAATTAATGATAAAGTAATTTGATTTTAATTTTAATTTTTAGATTGATATTTGTGCATATTGAAAATATAACACATGTTTTGATTAATTGAAATATTTAACTAAATAATATAGCAACTTGATTTCACTGCTGGTTTGGGACGAAAATGAATAATACATGCAAATTGAAATTAATTTCACAAAAATATCAACATAATCTTCAGTATAAGAACAGTAATGTACAGAAATGTATAGTAATACTGTAAACCTGCGTTACTTTAAAATAATCCATTACCTCCTGCCCTGTCTTTGAGGAGCGGTGTCATCATATACAGGACAGTCACTACCAGTTTTATACAGTAGGACGTAGAAGTAATCCGTGGACAATTTTAACAATGTTTGCTTGTTTGTTGATATTTTTAGACGATTTTGGATAACAGATTAGTCGAAGTTTTACTGTATTTACATAAGGCAAATCAACATCTACATACGAATGTAACTTAAGAGCAAGGTCACACAGTTACTGGAGGCATTAACATATCAGTCACAGAGACAATAATATGTTAGAAAACAATGGATAATACAATACAAGACACAAAACAAACAAAACGCAACGAAAGCAAGACAAATAATACACAGGCAAAACACAACTAATACAAACCAAACTGTACATGATAGCACAAGCGAAGACGACACAAAGATGTATCAGGGAAAGGAAAAAAATAGGTATAAACCGAAATACAGTGTTATAGAAGCAACACTTACGAAATCAATCCTTAAAATCAATATGAAGTATTCTGACATACAGAAAAAATGTAGTTTGTGTGGATTTTTGTAAAAGAAAAAGAGAGAAGAAGAATTTTTCGTAAAGAATAATGGAGGACTCGGAAAAGAGGAATATAATACCTTCCAAACTAACTTATATTAAAATATTATTGTATTTACTCCTTATTGTAAATAGCATGGAATCCTGAAATCAGTTTTTCACATATTTACTACCAGATGGCGCTAATGGAATAAATATTAGATGAAGTTAATGTATATCGATTGATCATTAAATTCTGAAAATATTAAAATAGTGTGTATTTTCATCGAGAGAACGCATGTGTACGAAATTTCATTTCTCTAGCAGTTAAAGGGAATGAAAACACGATCACAAAATTCCTGACACCTTTTTCTAGAGACGCTTTTAAAAATGCATCACAAACTCAAATGAATTATCTTTTCAACAAAAACATTTTCCAAAAAAGTATTTATGCTTCTAAAAATGCGTCATAAACTCAAAGGAATTATCCTTTCAACATAAACATTTTCCAAAAAAAAGTATTTTTGAGCATTCGTTTTTTTATATTCAGTCGATGGCAGCAGGTATCAAGTGTTCGGTCGATAATGTACCCTTTTTATTTTCGAGTAAGATTCGGAAAGTAGTTTTTTGCAATGTGAAAGAAGAAAAGGGTCAGTTTGCTCGATTATTTACTAATTCATTTACTTGTATTTAACAAATAAATCAGTAAATATAATCGTAAGAATGTGTTTCCTTTTTGGAATTTCACATAATTTTTGATTTTAATAGGGAGTTTTTGCACGTTACATTGCGTTCCTAAACAGGGTCGCTAGGCTTAGGAGGCCACAGAAACACAAATTTTTCGGGAAGGAACTTTTTCTAACAATTTCCCAGCTGATTTCACAACGCGTAATATCAGTTCCACTGACAGTAGTTTCCATAGGGCAGCCCTTTGTCTCTCAAATGAGCAAAGGCGCGCGTCATGATGGACGAGTTCATGGAAGATCTCATCCGCTCATTCGAGCTACGAAAGCATTCATCTCGAACGAGAAGAGGTGAAGAAAAGAAAGTGAGGATCGTCTTGTTGATAGATCACCATCATTCAGAAGAATGACCATTTGCGTAACCAGTCACGAGTTTTTCTTTTCTGGCCGCTCACTGAAAGGACTACCTGTGGAATGACAGTTCCACGTCGCGCCCGCGTCCTTTCTTGCGTGGAGAAAGCAATGGAATTGTCAAAAAAAATCGACTTGGCCGATTTTATTTCGAAATCTGTTGCGGATTTATTCTTTACTGTTTAGTAGCGTTCTGCGAGTAGCTGACTCGCAGGTGTGAACATTTCGCGAATCGTTTATGTCGAACCAAATCCTGACGGACTGCAAAAAAGGATTCGCAGTTCATGTTGGCGACCTTAGAAGGTGCACTGGAACCAAATTTCATCGTTGCGTTTTTGGCACCTATGACTACTACAGTAGGGGTGTCAAACTAAAATGCTAGCACGGGCAAAATCAAGGTACTTTTTCCGTTAGCCGGGCGCAAATGTCGCCAATTGTGAACCAAACGCGAGCCAAGTCGCCAAGAGAATGGTTATAAGAAATTTGGCGGAATTCTACATTATTTGGCGATTTTTCGCTTGCGCCCGTCTAACGGAAAAGTGCCAAAATCAACAAGGTTTAAGTGTATTTGGCCTTCAAAAGAAAAAAAAAACACTTATATTTTTATAGAATCGTAAGTTTATTTCGAAAACAGTATTTAAAAAAACAAGGACAATGGTATAGTTAAAGCTTCCTTGCGTGTGGCATCTCAGCTTCTCTGCTGCCTTCTTTCCGAGGTATATCTTGAATATTTTTAACCCTCTCATACCGAGCGATGCGGTCTAAAAATTTCCCCTTAACAGCGACAAGGGTCGGTCTGAGGTTTCTCTTGAGGGGAGGGGAGGTTCTGAGATCGCTTAGGATATAAGTGCGGTAGGGGATCCAATTATTCTTGCCAACCACAGCCCATTTCAGTGCGATTTAAGGGAATGTTACAACAGGGTGGTGGTGGGGAAAATGGCCCCACAGGTTGCGAGAGTCCAATTCATGTAGTTTCCTCCCAAAAAGTCCAGGTTTTAAAGGAGCTAGAAGAAAAAAGTGTCCTCGGGATTAAAGAGTTGAAACTGATCCTAGGTGAATATCAGTAATTCTAGATCTGACAGGAGCCTTTTTTAAAATTCATATGTGAAGGTAATTGCTCGTACCGATAAGTGCTTCGGAACGTGGAAATAGTTCCATATGCCGATTTTCGAGTGTTTTCAGCTCAGGTTGGCAAATTTTTGTAAAATTTTCAGGCATCTTAATTCACTGGACTTTGCTTTCGAATCTGAACAATACTCGATCTCTATTGCCTACATTTGATTAGATCAGGTACTGATGCTCATCTGTTGAGAAGATCAAAGAAAACTTTCCTTCCAAGGATTTGAAATCTGCAAACCTTGTTTCAAATTCAGTTCAACGACACTTTACGTTTTTTCCTGATACGATGCAATTTTCTTCAAAGTTGATTTGCACATGTTGTATGTCAGAAAATGCGTTAAACATTAGTTTTTCAATAGATTTTTCCCAAAAGAACTAGCTTTCAGTTGACTGCTTTAACTTGGTTACAAATCTTCGTAATGGTCTGATCGTTTCCTTGCTGGGCCCCGAATATCATATCATATATCATATCATATATCATATCATATATCATATCATAT
>BGPR01015180.1:14430-36613 GCA_013235015.1 Araneus ventricosus
CATATCATATATCATATCATATATCATATCATATATCATATCATATAGAGCCATAAGGAAAGTTATATGGGACATAGTTACCACAACGTGATGATCAGGCGACTTAACTGCGCCAAATCTGATTTATCTTACATGATGAGAAAGAGGGTTACGAGAGAGTTACGAGCTTGTCTGCTGCCTGCGATGCGCTGCTCTGCTCTGAGCGTGCAAGCTGGTTTTTAGGGGGAAAAAAGAGGGCGCTGCTCGTGACGTGTCATGAGCAGGACTCTTAGCTACATCTATCGCAAAAAGTCATTAATCTAGCTCTTAAAATCTCATTTTACACAGTGATTAAGTTATCCTTTCTAGGTAATATCCTACATATATATATATAGAGAGAGAGTTATCTCATCGCTTTTAATTGGGCACAAGGTGGATTAGGCAACCACATCCCCCAAGAGGCCTCACACGAATACCACAACCGGAGCCGGTGCACCCGCAGGCACCAGTCCCATCAAAGCGATTCACCGAGACACCCCAACCAAAAGACCTGACCACTTCATTGAAAATCAAAATTTACAAAACGTTTTACATTGTCCAGAAATGTACAATATAGAATATGAAAAATAAAATAAACACTATCAAAACACCAACCTATACATATTCTCAGTTCAATCTGTTCAAAATATTTTCACAATTTCAGTCTTTTAGAAAAACAAATGTTCAATGAAAGTTCATTTTCATACTATTCAGTCTAAAAACGTATTCAAACCACAGACGCAATTTGTTACAAAGTGGATTAAATAAAACTACACGCTAAAACAATTAGCTGTTGTCATTGGTAATCTGGATTGGACAGAAATTCATATTCATGAATATGTTTGATCATTGTAATCGTGTTCATATACAGACAATATTTTAAAAACGCGTTTCGGGCATGTTTTCCGGAGGACAGAAGCGCGGAACTTCATCGAATTCTCGAAATCGTATTCGAGAAAATGAAAACAAAAAAATCCTCACATGCGAAATTATTTTCGACTGCTCGTATGCCACGCACGGTTGCGCCTTCGTCTGCGTCTTGTTTTGTGGCTGGACAAGGCCATTTACTTGTCTCTATTATCCCATTCATTCCCAAACATCATTTTTTTCAATAATACATTGGAACCCCGGAAATCCGAACCCTGGTAATCCGAAATTCCGGATAATTCGAACAACTTTTTTTAAAATTTTCTGAAAAATGAAGGGAAAATAACAATTAGAAATCAGAAACAAAGCTCATGTTTATTCCTAACTTAAAACAAGTATTCGAATTGGTTTTTAAGAATGAATACAGCACCTTAATGAGTAGAAACAAACTCGGATATCTTCTTTTTACCCTCCACTGGTTTGCCACTGTACCGCGCTAATCGCCTCGTGCTCTTTCCGTGCGCCTTCACAGAGCACCCAGTGTCAATACTCAACTGCATTTGGTATATCGAGAGTATTTTACCGAATACCCAGGAATCCGAACAGAGGTCAGCCCCAATGAGTTCGGATTCCCGGGGTTCTACTGTATACTTCTAGAACTGAGGTAAGCCCCAATGAGTTCGGATTCCCGGGGTTCTACTGTATACTTCTAGAACAGAGGTCAGCCCCAATGAGTTCGGATTCCCGGGGTTCTACTGTATACTTCTAGAACTGAGGTCAGCCCCAATGAGTTCGGATTCCCGGGGTTCTACTGTATACTTCTAGAACAGAGGTCAGCCCCAATGAGTTCGGATTCCCAGGGTTCTACTGTATTATGTATACTAACATTGCATGTCGTGAAATCACTGGAAAGTCACTGAAAAAATTCCTGCCTGAAATTTTTATATTTCAGTGTCCCTAAACATAGCGTTCTTGTAAGTCCTTTTAAAGCAAAAACAATCTATCAGGATTTAAAATTATGTCGAATTTCAAACAAAAAGCAAATTCTTACCATTGTAATTTCTGATATATTTTTAAATACAAATAAACAAACTAATAGATGACTGATAAAAGTTGCCCTTTTCTTCTTCACTTCGCAAAAAACTACTTTCGAGTTTGACTTGAAAATCAGAATTCTGCATTATCAACCGAACACTTGATTTGTGTCGATCGAATGTAAATTAAACGAATACTGAAAAACACTTTTTTCTAAAATTTATGTTGGAAAAATAACTCCTGTGAGTTTGTGATGCATTTTTAGAAACGCCTCTGAAACGGGACGCCGGGCATTAAGAAGCTACTATGCAGATGTAGATTGGTAGGACAAAAAGAAAGGAAAGGTTTTCATATTTTTGTGGAGCCACGGTGGCCCAGTGGCAAGGCCCCGACTCCGGGGCCGGAGGTCTCCATGCCTGAATCCCGATTCCACTGAATATCCGTCGCATATGTGGGCCTGTTGCATGCCAAATCTAACGTCGTGTGCCAAACGCGTGTGGTGCGGAAGTTTGGAAAGGGGGTGCCAGCTCAGGTGCCGTCTTTGTCATCTGACCACGGTTCAAAATTAAAAGGCACATCCCCAAATAGCCCTCATGTTGCTTCAAAACAGGACGCCAATATATTTAAACTTCATATTTTTGTGATTTATAGTACTACGTTCAGAAATTTCCTATAATTATTTTATGATGGAAGAATGTGTACACATAGGAACCTGCTGATTTGGTATCTCTGTTGAAGTTTAGTGTAGTTATGTTAACGAACCGTTTTTGAAGCAACACGATTGCTATTTTGGGACGGACCTCGCAATTTTGAACCGCGGTCAGATGACGAAGAGGATGCCTCCGCTGGCACCCACCTCCTAGCTTCCGCGCCACACCAACGGGAGGACGTTCGTCCCCCTGCGTATGATGCAGCGTGCAGCAGGCACAATACTCGACGGATCTTCAGCGGAATCGGGCTTCGAACATGGAGCCCTGTGGCTCCGAGGCCGATACCTTACTACTAGACCACCACTGCCTAACCATTAACTCTTTTGAAATAATTGCCTTGTGTAAACATGCATTTTTGATGTCGTTCATACAAAGATGTAGAAACGGATTGCAAGCTTCCGTCTGCAGTGCCTTCTTTGTTGTTCATTGCACTTCGGAACTTGAGAATCGTCGCCCCTTAACCCTTTCGCGACTTACGGAAACACCAGTGGCGGTTTCCCGCACAGGTGTTAGAGGCGTCAGCCTCGTGCTTCGAGAATCTAGGGGGGCCTCAAAATCTATGCAACATACATCGCAGTGCTAAGCCGGTGTCGAATTTACGATATTGAAGCCTTAATTCAATTCACAGAAAAGATTCTCCCTCTTCTCTTTAAAAAAAATAAAAGAGTGAAAACAGTGGAACGAAGCCAGGGGCAGAGAAACCTGGCCCTGGGACGAAGCATTGGAAGGAAATAAGCCTTGGGGATTCATTGCCGTCCAAATTCGACCACCCGCATTTACCGATGTTTCTCCAAAACGTTGAAACCGATCTAGAAACCCTCGAGCAATCCTCCGACTATTGGAACAGGACACCTCTTCTGTGCAAAGTCCAGCCGCAAGAACTCGTTTAGATTTTTTTATTGGTATCGGAAGCGACCGAAAAGACTGAAGGGATTGCATCCCTTTGTGTGAAAAGGATGTACTTCTTTTGAGAGATGGCCATAAGACATGCTTTTTTTGTAGCTTCATTTTACTGTCATAAAGATGACAAACAAGGGAATTCGCCTATCTTTAAAAGAAACGGTTTTCTTGTCTGGAACTGTTACTAGAGGGGATGGGGGAAAAGAAATTTTGCCCTTTGAAGAAACCAATTGGCATCATTGAAAAGGGCGACACTCATGCTTTTCTTTAAGCGTTTTGGGGGCGTTTGTATAGTCATGTTTACAACGTTTTAGTTGAGAGTCCCCAGTCCTATCGGTCTTTCTTTCGTGGACAATAATTGGAGAGAAAAATTGTGCTTCTCTGTTTTAAGTTAGAATAAAGTAGGACGTGCGTAACGCATCTTGTATAAAAAAAGGAAAAATTCTTCTTTCTTTCTCAGAGAGATCTTATAGTGTCTTGAGATGGAAGTGGTCAAAAGTTCCATGTTCGACTACCAGATATTAAAGCAATATTAACGAAAAGCAGGCTAATACCTACATTTCTATTTATAACTTAAAAATTGAAAGAATAAAAATATAATTTGTATGTAATTCCAGATACTTTTGTAGATGTTAACCACTCGTATGCCTCGTTGGTTGAAAAGTAACTACAATAATGAGAATAGTAAAATAATTCTGTCTTAAAACATTAAAAGATTTATGATTCGCAGCGATCAAAATGCAAAAATGTATTAAATTTCAATGTGAATGCTGCTATTTATTTAAACACTAAATAATTTTTATTCAGTGTTTTATCACTAAAACTCGTTTCGGGATTGCCACGATATGTCATCAGCATTACACGACGTTGCAATTATGAAGTGATGATTTTAATTCATAATTAGGGAAAATAGCCTTTTTTTGGTTCTTCTTAATTCTTTTTCTTACCAAAGGTAAAAATGAATACTGTAACCTAAAAGCGTATTTTAGCGCATTTCGTAATTCGCTAAGAAATTTTAATTCGGACATTCAAATCAAAAGATTGATTTTATATATATTATTAAAGATAAAAGATTTTTGAAGAGAAAAGTAAGAATTTTCAAAATTTTTTTAGTAAGAAAGAAACTTTAAGAAATTAAATATTTTATAATCCATTGCATCTCGAATCTTCTATACTGCTTATGTCAATTCGAATCTCTTTAACATAAAATGATTGAAAATGATTTAATTACCGAACTTCTACACAAGATTTGTATGCCTTTGTTGTGTGCTATGGCTATCGATTCAGAATATGTTTTACTGCATTTCATTGGGTATTTCTTTAATTTATTTCAAATCATTTCATGCATAGTTTTATTTCTAAATGCATTTAAATCTTGAAGTAAATGATTTCGTAAATTATGTTTTTAAATAAAGTTGATTTTTAAATTATAAAAAAGTTAAAGCACTTGTATACACATTTTTAAAATTTGTCTTAAGCCAAGTTATGTTTGCTCGTTATTATAACCGGTATTTTATGATTCATTATTATAATAAATACGTTAATTTATATTATATTAATTTTTATTATAAATATAATAAATCATCAAGAAACAAAATAAAAACTATTAAGAAATAAAGATTGAGTAAAGTAACGGATTAAAGAATCCACCAGATGAACTTTCTCAAGGAGTCATTCAACCTGAGTGGATTCAAAATGAAAGACAACAGGAATGCTTTTCTGCTTTACGCAAAGAAGCACTACCTATAACAATATTCTAGGTGGCTTTCAATTTTATTTCTCTGCAAATTAGAAGAAAGGGCATTTGAAACTTGCATAACAAACTTAACCACAAAATATGCTGATGATATCGAAGCACATTATTTCAAGGACGAAGTGAAACATTTTATTAAATACACAAAAAATGAACAAGTAACAAATCCAAAGGATATGTACAAATTGATTAAAGATGGTCTACAATCAACATTTCCCAACGCGGAAACAATTTTAAAATTTTTTCTCACTCTACGAATTTATAATGCAAGCGGATAGAGATCGTTTCAGTTCTGAAACGCGTCAAGAACTATTTGCGGAATAGTATGAGCCAACCGCATTTAAATGAACTGTTGCTTTTATTGATTGAAAATGATGTAGTACAGGAATTCGATTATGAAAAAATTGTAGACAAATTCTCCAAATTAAAAGCGAAAAAAGTGACTTTTTAGTAATTTTAGGTCTTTCCACACCTTTTTCTGTGTTCATAAAATTTTATTCCGAATTTCAAAAGTAGCATTTCATTGCTGCTACTAATATTCTTATATACTATTTATTTTTGTATCTCCTTCTAAAGTTTAATTTCATTTTTTGTTACCCTTTAGCACTGTAATTTGTTTTATAACCATTGAAGAATGTTTATTTAATTATATTTTTTATATCAGAAAACGTGTGCATAAACTGAATTAGTAAACAAATTTTTCATGGTACACTTTTGATTAGTCATATTATATATAAAACATATTGCTTTGCTTTAGAATTCCTATTCTCATTTTTTTAAAGAACAGAACAGTTTAAAAGAAAGGAACAGTAAAAAAAAAATTATGATTTACTTTGTAGAGCTTAAACTATGTAATATTTTTTTTGAATAATTATCTTAATTTACCTTAAAATACTGTTTTTAAAATTTTTCGGGAGAGTAATTCTATAGTTTCCCTCTTTTTTGCCTGTGTTGTTATTAGAATATACCATTCTATCCAGTGGGACAAAAGAGTAGACACTGCTTATTCCAGCTCAAAAACTTAAATGACTATAAAATGGTTCTCAGTTTATGGTAAAATTCATTATATTTCATAAAGATAAATTGATGATTTATGGCTAATTTACCATTTTATAAATGAATAAGTTAAGTTAATTTAAATTTAAGTGAAGAAAAACAAAAACTATATTTATTATAAACAATTTAGAAACTTGGTTAATGTTAAATATAAAATTTGAATACTTGGATACTGCGCTATCTTACCCACTAGATAGAATTAAAGACCGAAAGATATCACTGTCACTTAATTATTTTAAATTTCAAACCAAAAAATCTCTGTTTTGAATGAAAAAAGATTTCTTTATCTATTTAAAATCACACACACACACATATTATATATATATATATATATAAAAGAAGCAAAAAATAATATAAAAATATTATAAATTATTAAATATTAATTATTACAAATATTAAATTATATATATATAATTCAAATTGGATAACGAAGACCAAAAATTAAAAGCATAAATAAGTTATTTTACATTACATTTTTATCATCAATAAAGTTTTCTTGGGAGGGGGCCTCAAAATAATTTTGCGCCTGGGGCCTCATATCGTCAAAATCCGCCACTGGGAAACACAGATTTCATACAAAGACGTGATTGCGGATTGCAAGCTTCCTCCTGAGGGGCTTCTTTGTTGTTCATTGCACTTCGGAACTTGAGAATCGTCGCCCCTTAACCCTTTCGCGACTTACAGGACACAGATGTCCCGAATGAGCTAAAAAAATATTTTTCAGATAAAAATGTGAATACGATGTGTATTGGATTCTAAACAGGTACAGTTCCAAAAAACCGTAACTGTTCCTTTAGCGCAAGTGGCACAGAGTGCAGAGAGGAATCGGCTGCGATTCCCTGAACTCCCCGTTGCCATCCTCTCTTCCGGAAATATGCGCGCGGCACGTGCACGCCTTTCCTGGAACGGGCAGACGACTAAATGAGCGGGAAAGCGAAAACAAAGGAATTGGGAATTCGTGCAGTGGGTCAAATCGATGTCACTCGCGCGTCGCGAACAGACTGTCTTTCTTTGCAGAAATTGCAGGGAATTCCGACTGTTTTTTCCTCGAAAGAAGAGACAAGGTCGAATTTATTTTTGCAGCCGCACGTGAGGCAGACGGAAACTTGTTACAGAATATTTTGGCTTACGACCGTGTTATTGATTTGGGAAACGCATTGTTATTCCCCAATTACTCGGGATTTGAATAGTTTTCTTTTCTTAATTGCAGTGTCGATTCCAAGGACGCGTTCTTAACGATTCAGCAATTGTTTTATAAGATTTAAAGCGAAGTTCCGCTAAAGTCAGGGTCGGCCTTAGGAGGATTTGGACCCCAATGGAAACAATTCTAGTCAGTATTTTTTTATGTCTAATAATCCAAGGATTCATAGTTTTTTTTTAAAGAAAAAGCAAGAATGTCCTTTTTTTTACTTCTGCAATCCATGGCCAGTGAGCTAAATGAGCTGTAACCAAGGGCCGTTGTTGATCCAAGGGTGCCTTAACATTTATCACACTGATCTTATTTTAATTTAGAACAAAAAACTTATTTAATTATAATTCAATTCCTACTATTAGTTCACTCTCCCTATATATCTTGTTCAAATTTTGAAATCGATTTTAAACTAACTTCCCGATGAGCTGGAGACTTGAAACTTTAAACATAGCTCAGAACTAGATGACAATGCAATATTAATTCGCTATCTTGTCTGTCATTTCATATTTTGCATGACGCATGCGCAGTACGTTTTTCATTATATCTCGAAAACTATTAACATTACAGACTTGGTTCTTGGGTATATGGATGGCCCATGGGATCATCGAAGCACCCTCATACTTTAGCCATATCTTTGCGCATGCGCAGTACGTTTTTTATTATATCTCGAAGGTCTCTGCATCACGTAACTTAATTTTTCAGAAAAATATCAAGTTTTTTATTTATGACCAGGTGAAGAGAAACTGAAATAAACCTGAAATTTGCAACGTGTCTCCGTCATAATCTCATCAAGATGTTTAAAATCGATTGCAAAATTTCACACACACAAGACTAAAAAGTAGAAAATAATTTTTTAAATAAAATAAAAATTTTAATATATCACGTTTTTAAAACGGACTAAAAAGTATAAAATAATTTCTTCTAGCCCCATACAGATTTATAACTCCATACAGATTTAAAGCGAAAAACGTGGGGCGCATGCAATGACCCTTGATGTTAATACAGTTTTTTCAAATATTAATTCATTAATTAAATTTAATTAATTAATTTTAGTTTTATATGGGAGGAAAAAATTTCTAAAATAAAATTTTTCTTTGTTGACCTAAGTAGGAATTGACTTTAATTTTTTTTATATTACTTGTTTTAAATATGTTAAAAGTATATGATTAGGTAGGATATCCATAATTGCCAAGCAATTATACGGGACGGTAGGTGCCAAATAAATGAAACATGAAAGAAGTGGGTGGGTAGTGGTTTATTTTACTCTGATGAAAAGTCAATAAAGTTTAAGCTATCGAATAAAATGAACACGTAAAATAATAAAAAACATGCAAGGCTAATCCTTTTTTAGGCCAGTTGTATTTTTAAATTTATTTCACCTTCTTTTAATTATATCATTTTCTTCTTTCTCATAATTAACAAATCGGGGGCAAATCATTTTAAAATTATTATAAGAGATTAAATCTGCTTCATTTGTCTCCACTGGCAACCTGTTCCTTTCGTCCGACCATTGAGTTGACATCAGTGGCGAATCCAGGACTTGTGTCTGGGAGGGGCTGAGGTATAAAAAATTTTGATCGTCGTGACGAATGTCAAACCTTATGGCTCATGTAAACCAATACACTTTAACTTTACAGACTTTACTCACCCGACAATAGGAATCCTGAAGAACACAGGTAATTTAATACAGCCGAACCGCGATATAGCGAACCCGGGATATAACGAACCCTCGGTTACAGCGAACCTTTTACATGGTCCCAACTGAAGCCCTATGTTAAAATGTATTTTCATATGCTTTACAACAGACAGCAAACGCTAGAGACTCGGCTAATAGGAGACTGAAAAATATCTAAAACTTCAAACTTTCACCTGCCCAAAGGGACGTCTCTTCTTACACTTGTGCTCCAAGTCAACCCAACTTCACAAGAGTCACCTTTGCATGAAATACTCTGGACCCAAGACCACATTCCTCGCCTCCCAGTGCCTTTTGACAGAGTCGTCCAACCCCATGCAAGAGACAAAGGAACAAACAGGAGGCCTTCTTAAGTTTCTATCTCCTCCTCCCCCGGTGGGACACCCTGGACTGGTAGAACCAAGGAAGGGGGGGGATTTTCTAGTCCAGAACCCTAGGGAGCAATCCACGCGTTTTCTCTCCATTAGTTTTATTGTTGTTATTCTGTGAATTTTGCAGTCCATGGCTAATCGTTGGCAAGCGAATTTTTTTTTACTTATATGGATACTTTTATTTGCCCCTAATTACTAATAGACATTATGTTGATAAAAAGTATCTAAATTGTGAAGTAGTATCTTAGCATGTTGGGCGTTTTTTTTGAAAATACGGATGCGAACCTCGGTTAAAACGAACTCGATCGGTCCGTTGAGGGTTCAGTATAACGGGAGTTTGACAATCACCTAATACAAGCAACACAATACTTAGATATCGAACAAAAACACAATGAAATAACTAGCAAAACATGATTTGACCAGTCAACGCTATCACAGATACAGGTGGAATGACTAAAGTGGGAAATTTCGAGCCTGACAAAAGTCGGAAAGAAATGTCACTTTTTTTAACCCTTTGAACGGCAAAAATATTTCAGCTAAAATGCTTTGAAAACGGCCTCTCTGTAGCTAAATGGTGAACGCAAATGTTTCGGAGCCGGTTATCGGGTAATAAACAGAGCACAACTTTCTACGCCGGAGACGGTTTTAAGAGTAATAATCGAAGAACGACTTTCTGCGACGGAGACGGTTTTAGAATAGTCATCAGAGAGCGACTTTCTACGTTCCAGCCGTTGGAGGGTTAAGGGGTGATTAAGAAAAAACAGTTGTAGTTATTTTAAATAAAATAAAGAATTCTGGTCTAGCTCTGGAGGGGGCTGAAGCCCCATAGCCCCCCCCCCCCATTCGCCACTGATTGACATAAAGGAAGAAATATTCTCTCCACATTTGCATCGTGGCCTGGAATGGCAAATACGCATTCAGCTAGCTTTATCAGGCATGACTTCTGATCAGTATCCTTTGTATCTGCAAAAAGCTTCAGCCATTTCTCTTCCATACTCAATTTGATAGTTGTTTCGCAGTTTTGGTTTCACTATTTTTCTCTAAATAATCATTTCGATATACAAACTGGTTGAATAGAATCTGAATGTTCCCAATATCGATATTTCTTATTTGGAAGTATGAATAGTGTGTTCTATTCCTCCCCATTCAGGAACTTGGTTCAGTTTTGGGAGAAAATGGGGCAAATAGTGAAGTGAGAAATAGTGAGACTGAGTAGTGACATGCGTCGACAGTCCCGTGCATGCGGCGACAGTCCCGTGCATGCGGCGACATTCCCGTGCATGCGGCGACAGTCCCGTGCATGCGGAGACAGTCCCGTGCATGCGGCGACAGTCCCGTGCAAGCGGCGACAGTCCCGTGCATGCGGCGACAGTCCCGTGCATGCGGCGACAGTCCCGTGCATGCGGCGACAGTCCCGTGCATGCGGTGACATCCTGTGCATGCGGGGACATCCCGTGTATGCGGTGACAGTCCCGTGCATGCGGGACGAATGACAACCCTACTTACAGTTCTCTTAACAAATCTGAGGGGGCTGGCGTTATCTGGCGCCCAATTAAAACCGCGACTGGGAATTTGCGCGTGTATGGTCCAACTGAAATAACTACCCGACAGAATAAATAAATAGTAAAAGATAGTCCCATATTTGCTGGTTAACGTTTTACAATTTCGCAAATCGGCTCCTTTAAAAATGTGACTTTGTAAGCGAGCATCCGAAAGTTATACACACTCAGAATACGAAAGGTGTTTTGTTGTTAAGACAATCACACTGCACTTTGGAAACTGTGACACAACATGTAATATTCTTGCAGAAGCGGCCCGAGGTAGTTTTACCAACCGGGCAAGCCAACAATATGGCGCCCCCTCCCACTTATTCAATGTATTTTTTTAAAATTTTATAATGGCCGTATTCTAAAAATCAAACAAAACTTTACTTAGAATTATGACTTAATTCTACTGTAGTAGAGAATTTTAAACTTCAGATATATTCATTATATAGATATCATCTAAGAGAGCAAAAATAATATATTCAATAAATTTATTTCAAAATATATACATTATTTCTCAAGTTTATTCAACCATTTTTTTCCTTCACGCTCCCGATTTGGCGCCACGGGCAGTTGACCTGGCCTCGAGCCGTCCCTGTATTCTTGAATATAGCTCTCTATAAAGTGATTAAAGGACTAAATCTGATGTACAACTATGATATACTAAGTATCAGCGAGCAGCTACTAGCTTTATAATTAATAATGCATGTATCCACTTCACGCATGGTTTAGGATTTTCTCACTGACGTCTCGGTAGGACTATTTTTAACTCTTTAATCCCGAAACGACTTTTTTCTTCTATCCCCTTTAAAACCGGAGCCTTTTGGGAGGATACGGCACGAATTGGACTCTCCCAACATGGGTGGTCATTTATCCCACTCTCCGATCATCCTGCTTTAAACTTCCCAGCACTGAAATGGGCTGTGGTTGTCAAGGATAATTAAATGCCTCCACCGCGCTTATTTCCTAAGCGATCTCAGAACCACCTCCCTCAACAGAAGACAAACTGCCCCTGCAGTCGCTGGTGTGAGAGGGTTGAAATAGAACACGTGCTTATGTAACATTGTTCCGGTGCTATTTAGTTAAACTAATTAATCATAGTATTTCTTACTTTTACAAACTTAATCATACTTTACAACTTAATCATACTTATAAATTGCATCTATACTTTACAACTTAATCATACTTTACAACTTAATCATATTTTTACTTTACAACTTAATCATATTTTTACTTTACAACTTAATCATATTTTTACTTTACAACTTAATCATATTTGTCCTACTTCTTTTTTATTGCATACATAAAACTATAAAAAAATTGATAGTTCCAAATTAAAATTAAATCAGTAAAGTAAAGATTGGGTCTACAGCCCAGTTAGCGCACTGGTTGAGACGACCCTGGACGAAGTTTCCAAAACACCAGACTGGTTGGAAATCCAAACTTGAGAGCACACTGCTCAAATTCGCATAGGACTTTAGCAATGACGACCGGATTTGGCGCCCGTGCCTGTAGCCATTAGGGTTACTGAACGGTCGTGTGGATATGACAACACCACATTTTATTGAGAATCACAGAAGTAAACACTTACAGGTAATGCAGATGAAAATAAAACATTTCTTTAACACTGACTACGTTGAAGGCAATGGTTACAAAGCAAAACAAGGTCTGGAGATAGCGTTGTCGCCACTAAGGAATATGATTTGAAATGGTGAATCTATATTCAAGGAATATGTTTAATTATTAATTTAATCTTTTTCCGTGAAAGTTGGTTGACCTCGACATCTGACCGCGGTTCGAAATGACGAGACCCGTCCCAAAATAGCCCTCGTGTAACTTCAAAATGGGACGTGAATATAGATGAACTAAACTTCTTCGTATACGAGAAAGCAAGAATCCGAGCGTCTTGTGACATCATTCGTGAAATGACCCGTCCCAAAATAGACCGTGTAGCTCAAATGACAATATAGATGAACTAAAATTCTTCGTATACGAGAAATCAAGGATCCGAGCGCCTTGTGACATCATTCGTGAAATGACCCGTCCCAAAATAGACCTCGTGTAGCTTCAAAATGGGACGTGAATATAGATGAACTAAAATTCTTCGTATACGAGAAAGCAAGGATCCGAGCGCCTTGTAACATCATTCGTGAAATGACCCGTCCCAAAATAGACCTCGTGTAGCTTCAAAATGGGACGTGAATATAGATGAACTAAAATTCTTCGTATACGAGAAAGCAAGGATCCGATCGTCTTGTGACATCATTCATGAAATGTAAACAGGGAGGAACAAAAAATATTTATTTGATTAATTTTGTTTCCTAGCACTTTTTATTCCTTCTGTAAGTTAATTCTACGCATTCTTTGCCGCTCCTTTAGATTTGCTTCGGTAAGTCATTAAGGAAAGACAAAAATATACCAGTGAATAACTCGTCTGGGATGAGGAATTCCTGATTCATTCAGGAAAATCAAAAATGTTTTAGTGAATAGCATTTTTGTGTCGAGGAATGTTCTTCCTGATTGGATACCTTTTTGTTTTATTCGCTAATGAGTAGTCGTATTTTCCTCTTTCTATTAGATGGGATTTGTCCACAGAATAGAGAAATTGAATTTCAAACACACGATCCCGTACAGCCAAATATAAATAATTAACTGATATACCTGGCGTTTCTCGGGGTAAAAGCATTTTTCCAGATAGATGGCATACTATTATGGCGTTCTAAATTTGCTACAGCGAGAGATTTCCATACACAATGGCTACCGCAGAAGAAGCCGGATGCGCGTTTTCTGGTTTCCTTTTCATAGTTATTCTTGAATAACTCGAAAACTATTCAGCTTTCGAATTACAATTGATGTAACAAATTAAAGAGCGTACAATTCCCTACAAATGCGTGCTCTTCTAGTTTCAATAGTTTCGCAGATAATGGCTTTCCAAAATGGGAAATGTCCAATGAGTTACGACCACCTAGACCACCGTAGTGGCGCGTTACCTATCTGAAAAAAACTTTATAAAATGCACTCTCATTTTTTTAATAAAAAGGAGTTGTAACATTATTATCTTTTTATTAATTTTGGAAAGTGGGTCTAATAATTTATGACCACCCTGTAATTTGGAGTCTAAGTAATCATAAAACTTTAAACTTAATAAAACAGTTTTTCTTGTCCGCTTCTTTCGTCAATATTCTGTCCTCCCTGACATTTGATCTCTTCGACAGCCATCCCACGCCCTTGATGCCTATAACCGCGGGGGTTATCTTACCAGTTTATTGGGCATGCATTAGACCCCTCTCTTATTATTGTATTCATACTTTAATTTTTTGTTGGTACGAATATAGCAATCTCCAGGCCCACCATGGCAACGGCGACGACAGAAGTTCCTTCATATGATGGTTTTATTGCCATAACTCGAAGCACCACTCTCTCTCTCTCTTTTCTTTTTTGCTGTTTCTGCGCGTCGAACAGTAAAGACACCGCAAAGTGTTTCTTCTTTTCCTTGCAGAGGACATAAACTAATGTCATTTGAAAGATAAATGTGCACTCTTTAAGATAGTATATAAATCATTTTCGTACGATAATTATTTCAGAAATTATTGGCGAAAAACTGAGCAAAAATGCCGACATTTGACTTACTTTTTGTTACTTCATCCAATAGCCTAAGAAATATTTAATTCTGAAAGTTGAAAACAACACAGTTGACATAGAAATGTGCCCTAGAACGGTATGTGCGCACCGTTCACCTAAAGGTGAAGTACGTTCCCAGGACAGACACATAGTATCATCTGCTCTATATTATAAATTTCCATACGATTCTGTACGTTCATTTATGTCTAGGGAAACTTCTAGATCACTTAAATACCTTTCGAGCTAAGCTGCATAATAACGTCAAGTTTGTACGGTACGAACGCTTGGAGATAGATACCACACCAGCCTACATTTATTGATGACCCATGCCGACCCACCCACCCATAAATATGGAGACTAAGGGTATGAGAAGAGCTAATGAAAAAGGGTTACATCCTATAAACATGCGTAAAAAATCAAAATATACGCATAATAAAAGTACAGTCATCAACAATAACTATACATCCAATACATAAACATTCAAACAGTAAAACACCGTTAACCCTGGTCAAGAGAACAAATAATATTTGCAACAGGGCATGGCCCATTTACAAATCATCAACAATAACTATACATCCAATACATTAAACAGACATACAGTAAAGCACCTTTAACCCAGCACCTTGGTCAAGAAAAGAAATATTATTTGGCCCATTTCCAAATCATCATCAATAACTTTGCATCCAATACATTAAACAGACAAATAAGTAAAGTACTAAATAACTCAGCACCTTGGTTAAGAGAACAAATATATTTGGTCCCATTTCCAAATCATCAACAATAATCTATACATCCAATACTTAATCTAATAATTAATTAATTATCCATATATCATACGGTTTATGTGCACGCAGGTAAGCGTTAATTAAAATAATCTTTAATCATTGTCTGACGTGCTGATTGTCTGTGAATATTAAGTATAGAATTGTGAATAGAATCAAGTTCTTTGAATGTTTTATTTTACTATTCTTTTGACAAAAGAAATAAGTTCGAAGTTTTTCAATGGAATCTTTTGCGTCTTTAAAGAAAGTTGAAATAACTTCTTCATCCTCACTTAAATTATCATTGATCAATAATTAACGACTTATACGCATCTTACTGTAGCAAGTGCCACACACTTGCAGCTACTGTATGCAGTCACAATCTGTACGCAAGTGCCATAATCTGTACGTACTAATAATCTGTACAGAAGTGCCACGCAATCTGTACAGAAGTGCCACGCAATCTGTACAGAAGTGCCACACAATCTGTACGCAGGTGCCACGCAATCTGTACGCGGTGCCAAATAATCTGTAATACGCAGGTAATCTGTACGCAAGTGCCACACAATCTGTACGTAAATGTCAGGCAATCTGTATGCAAGTGCCACACAATCTGTATAAGCCATTGGGTTTTAAAGGAAAATAGAATAACATCTTCATCATAACCTAAACTACCAACAGACGGTTTGTTTTCATTAATTTATCAATTGTGAATAATTTCGATGTCATGATCATATTTATCACAGTTCACATAATATAAAGGAGGAAATTTTCACATTTTAGAACAGGGGGAAAGACCTACAACCAAAGCTTTGCTTCGTATAAACTAAGCACTTTATCATTACAATGAATACGAATGAATCGGGACTGTGATGAAACGACGTATAAACGTAAACGACGTATAAATGAGAAACGTATAAACGGTGCTTGACTGTATATCATGCAATGAAAAATACAATGACACCAAATACAGAGGAGTTTGAGGGGGACCACAGCAAAAGAAAAGAAAGACAAAGCATAACTAAACTAATATACAAAAGTTACTTAATTTTAAATAGAAAGTCAAAGCATAACTAAACTAATATACAAAAGTTACTTAATTTTAAAAAGAAAGTCAAAGCATAGCTAAACTAATATACAGAAGTTACTTAATTTTAAAAGAAAGTCAATATATATTAAAAAATTCTTTTTTTCCGAAAGGATGTGTCCCCTAAAATGTCTTAATCTCTGGAATTTAAAATAAATGAATAAAAAAATTATGTTAATCCGCACTGGAAGCATGTTAGATGTGTTTGAAGTTTCAATCACATGCAAAAGTCTTTTCAAAGGTAAAGGATTTTTTTATCACAGATTTTAAACAGAATAGATTTATGTTCTTCGGCGGGAGTAGCCAAATGAAGATCTTTAGTGAAACAACAAGGAAAAACAAAATGTCCCCCTCAAGGGCAAATTGGACTATTTAAAACGATAAATCTAAAAATATATGAGTGGGCGTGATTTATTACAAAATAAATTAAGGCAGTGGTGAATCCAGGGTTTGGTTCGGTGTGGGTGGGGGGCTGACGTCATAAAAAAATTTTCATCGTCGTGATAATGGTTACTCATGGCTTATGTAAACCAAAAAAAATTAACTTTACAGATTTTACTCACCTAACAATAACCATAACAAAAAAACGATACAATCTTTCGATAATTTAATAAAAACACAATGAAATAACTAGTCAAAAAATGTCTTTGACCGCGTCAACGCTACAAGTGGAATGACTAGAAAAGTAGGAAAATTTTCGAGCCTGCCAAGCCAGAAAGCGATGTTGTCACGTTTTTATTATTTTTTAAAGTAGGTAAATTAAGAACAAACAGTTATAGCGATCTATAATAGTGGTGCACAAACTGGGGGTCGCGAGAAAATTTTTGGGGTCGCCAAATTCAAAAAAATTTATTTGACAATAAAACATATATGGCTTTTCTTCAAAAATTGTCAGGTACCAGCCAGTAAAACAGTAAAATGAGATAATATTATTTATAAAAATTGAATAATTTTCAACGAAAACTATTGTCTGTTCTCTTCGGTAACCTGCGAACATGGTCATAAAAGTTGATTCTCAAATATAAATGCCGTTTAATCCTTTCTTGTGTGATTCATTTGCAACTTGGGTCGGTCTGTCGTTTAGTAATAACCATCTTTGCTACAGCTTGTTCAATCTAGGTGTGCCCCACTCCTAGTCTTTATTTATTTATTTTAAAGAAAAGCACACTACAGAGAAAACTCCATTTACAGAGTGCTGACAAACACACAAAGAACAAAAGTCACAATGAGTAAATAAAAAATAAAAAAGAATATGCCTTACAGAGAATACATAAAATCATAAAACTTATGCAAACGTATATATAATTAAAAACGAAAACACATAATCACAAAACTTTAAGACACACTATGACACCAAAAGCCGTATTTTTTTTTAAATTTCAAGTTCAGTTCCAAAAAGTAAGGATCAAAAAGTCAAAACACGCAAACACCGAGTCTAATAAAACACACACCAGAAGTTTAAAAACGTAAATACACACTTGAGATAAAAAAATGCAACACTTAAGATAAAAATAAATCAAACACGGTGCCAAAAAACTGGTCGAATACGTAAGAACACGGAAAATCAAATAGCGTAAAAACCTAAAATGTTGTAGAAAGGCAAAATAAAACATATCGTGTATTTAAAAGATGCAAACATTTCGACTTAAAAGCACGAGAGACATATTAAAAATGTCGAGTTCATCAGTGAACGTGTTAAAATTTTTATAAAACCTATGTAACGAGAACCTGTTAATATAATTAAATTTTGAATGTAAATTTGGAAAGGAACTCTGGTTTCTTAAAAATCTGGCGGGCACATTGAAATCTATTGAGCTCATTATATCATTACAATCAATCGAACCATTAATATTGAACCATTAATTTATACAGTGGTCAAAGCAAGAAACGTGCTTCTCTTTAAGTCTGCTCCTCAGTAGTTCGGGTTGCTGCTTCTGACATTCAATCAAGTGCATTCTGTAATTCTGTCTACATTCTGTTTTTGTTAATCTTAGTAAAATCTGCAATCGGGTATGCCCTTAACACATTTTTTAAGTATAGAACAGTTCAGTAGCGTGCTCGGAGGGCAATAATGAACAATTAATGAAAAAAACAATATACAGTATACTTTCGATTATCCGTGCTCATTCCGGACTCACAAAAAAATTTAAAGAGAAACATTTCACGCTTATCATGCATGTAAAATCGATGTTGATGTTCCATCGATAGATTCATTCTGTGAAACTAGTGAGCCGTGAAGGTTAAAGAATAGTTTTTTTTCTTTTTTCCTCCTGGTGCAATCTCTACCGGTTCAACCCCAAATTTTCCGAGAAATGAATCATCCACTTCCTGCTAGCTCATTCTCGTATGAACACGCTTCTGCCTGACACGTCATTCTTTAACTTCTTCGTCTTCCCTCACTTTCGCACGCGTTCCTTTAGTTTTTGCGTCTTGTTTATCGTCAGTTAGTAGCGTGAAATTTTTTACTGGTAAAAATGAGTGGTGTGAAACGAAACGTTTTAAATGTTAAACAAAAATTAGAAATCCTTCAAAAACTTGATAATGGAGAATCAGTTCGTACTGATGCAGAAGATGAACTAAATGAGGGAAATGCAATTTCTCATTCTGCCGCTCTACAATCTGTGGAAACTTTGTTAGATTATATGGGACAAAGAGGATTTGATTACGGTGACATTACTGCGGTTCGTAAACATGTGTCGATATACGACAAGAGATGAACAAACAGCAGAAGCAAAGACGCATTACAGATTTTTTAAGCAGTAAATGTTAAAAGGAAAATTCCTAGATTGATGTTATACAGCCTGCAAATGTAAGTAATTTTTATACTGATGTTGTTTTTTCTTTAATAAAAAGGAGTTTTCGGATTATCCGTGTTTTTCTATTCTCCGCGCGATCCCTCCCGGTGATTAACCCGGATAATCGGGAGTGCACTGTAGATATTAAAATATTTATAAAGAAAAACTTTTTTTCTAAAATATTTTGTATGTATTTATCTTTTTTCATATAATTTTTTATTTTTTTCAAAAATTAATTATCCTGAACTGATATTTTGTTGGAAACGCTACCAGGGTAGTTACTATTTAAAATGTGTAAAGGAAGAGTTAGTTCTGTTTTTGTATTACAGATGGTGGCCCTAAACTAAGCCTACTTTTGCAGTTTAAGTGCGAGTACAAATTCAAGACCATAGTAAGCTGAATTCTGGAAAATAAAAAATAATTGTAATTTTTAAATATAAAATTTTCCATCTTTGGAATAAGTAATTTTAAACATAATTATATTTTTGAAAAAAATCATTAGCCGTGGAACGAAGCAAGAGAAAGAATATTGATTGGTTGATTGATTGATTAAGGGGGTTTTATGGGATTTTCAGCTACAAAGGTTTTTATTCCCTATTCATTCCAAAGTTCTTTTCAATCCGCTTCAAAAAAGAAAGGACAAATGCCATCAAAAGAAATTCCTTCGCTAATCAGAGCGCGTGAAAAAATAGAGAAAGAATAATTTATTATTTACTAAAGAAAGAAAGATAGATAAATACATTTTAGGCAGAGATCAACCAATCAGCACAAAGGAAAAAATAGATGTGCGATTACCGATTGAATTCTAAATCATAACAATATTAAATCACTATAATTAATTCTGGACTTGTTTTGCATTTTTTTAAGTAAGCTCCGATATCTGTATGTTTTGATTCACTGCTACCTCTGTCTACAATATAGCTATATGCTCGACTGGCAACACCTGTTGAGATATTTACTCATTAAATTCCAAGTGTAAATTTTTGTTTTGTATTTTTTTTATTTTAAGTAACCATCATGTACTGTTGATATAATAAGATGTGTCTCTTTTACGTGAATTTTCTTTTCTTTATATTTTGTCTGATTAAGTTACAAATCAACATGATTTATAAAGAGTAATCCTGGACTATATTTTCTTTCAACGCGGAAGTCGCACGTGACTGACCAACCACAAAGATATTGTATATTTATAATTTTATTTTAGCTTTAATACACTCATAATGGATAAAGAAATAAAAATCACCACTAGCGTCCAGAATATGAAAAGAATGACACTACTAATGAGAATGGTGGACCAACCTATAATAAACTTCGAAAAATTGTGGATGAATCCAATGACACTTTATTCCTCAAAAAATATGAAAAGAAATGTGTTTACTAATAAAAAAATTGAAAAAAATCAAGAAGAGTTTATTAAATATGGATTTACATATTGCGTTGTTAATGGGGAAGAACATCCGTTGTGTGTTAACTGCAGGGATACATTAGCAAAAAAAAGAATGCAACCTGCTAAATTAAAACGAGAAAGGAAACCAAGCATAAAGATTTAGTTAAATATCTAAAAACGAGCTTAAAGCATGAAAAATCAAAATGTATTTTTGAAACAATACACTACAATTCCGGAGAAGGCTTTACGGACATCCTTAGAAATTTCATATTTAATAGGGAAACATTTAAAACCGCACACAATTGGAGAATCACCCATTCTTCCATTAGCAATTAAAATGACATCAATTATGCATGGGGAAAAATATGGTAACGATTTATAAACGATACCATTATCAAGAGAACCGTTTCTCGCCGAATTTCCGCCATTTCAAGAATCAGTTTTGTTAAATCGATTAAAAATTCTCTTGTATTTGCTTTACAACTTGACGAAACTACTGACATTACTAAACTGTCTTAATAATTCTCTTGTATTTGCTTTACAACTTGACGAAACTACTGACATTACTAAACTGTCTTAATAATTGTTTATATAAGAAACGTTTATGAAGAAAACATATCAGAAGATTTTTTATGTTGTAAAAAATTAGAAGGAAGGAAAACAGGAGAGAAAATATTTGAAATTGTTAATAGATATTTTCAAACAAATAACCTTACCTGGACACGCTGTGTCGCGGTTTGCACTGATGGTGCTTCAGCATTAACAGGTAGTAATAAGACTAAGAGGGTTAATTGAAAAATTTCCATAGAGTTCAAACCATTCCGTGATACATAGAGAGCTCTTGTTGCAAAGACACTGACGAAAAATTGCAAAGATATTACAGGATTATAATTAGATAAAAGCAACAGCCCAGTCTTCTCTTTTCAATACTCTGTAATGAGATGGGTTCTGTGTACGAGACATTATTACTGCACACCTAAGTCAGATGGCTCTCCAGTGGCAAAATACTGGAACGCATTTTCGATTTCAGAAATGAAGTTTACATTTTTTTGAAAGAAAAGAAGCATATATTAGCAAGTTTATTCATTAATGAAGATTGGCTCGGGAAACTCAATTACATGGTTGACATTTTCGAAAAACTTAACGATGTGAATTTAAGTCTACAAGGAGAGAGTACAAACATTTTCGCATCGAGCAGTAAAATTGAAGCTTTTAGAATAAGCTGAAACTTTGGCAAGGAGAATTGAACAAAAGCAACAGAGACATGTTCCCATGCTTTTCAGAATTTACTTAAAAATAATATAGATTTCTTGTTATATATAAACATAATTTCCCGTCATATGATCAAATTGGGAGAAAACTTTTCGAAAAGGTTTGAAAAAGATAATGAAAA
>BGPR01015181.1:0-37312 GCA_013235015.1 Araneus ventricosus
GCAACAACTAATAAAGACAAGGCAAGCTCCTGGCCGGAATTAATTGCCATGTTCAACAGTTTTTCCCGGAGTTGCAAAAAGAAATGCGAAGCAATTGATTACGTACTATAAAAATCTGAAAAGGAAGGGCAATAAAAATCAATTTAGTAGGAGATTTCAGATTTTCAAGACTGGATTCGCCTGAATCTTTATTTAAACGATAACGCGATCGAAAGGATACATTATTCATACAGTCCAAATCATTTGCTCTATATGGATGCACAGATATTTTCCTTCTTTCGATTATTTCTAAAATTTATAAACTTTCAATATCGTCTAAATACGATAATCCATCGTCTGCCATGTTTGTATTGATAGAAGGTAGAAGAGAAAATGCGTAAAACGAAAGTCCGCGGATTCTAACTGGTAATCCTCCGATTTCTAAGGATCAAACACAGGGTGTTAAAATAGCCGGTGATCTCGGGATTTTCGTTCGAGAATACGGATTTTCATATGATCAAGGGATTAACACTGACTTGAGGCTTAATCCGAGTGTTAAAGATTTGGTGAATAAGGGCCTAAGAGTTTATTTGTGCCACTCAATCGCTGATTCCGACTCTGATAAAGAAGTTGCTTATATGGGTTTGCGACAATCAACACATGAAACTTTCAGCATAGCAGGCTTTAGGGAAAATATAATATTGCCCATTCCTCAACAACTAACCGACGTAAAGATTAGTGATTCATTTTTCCAATTAAAAAAAAATTAAAGTTGCATCCAAAGAAACTTGAAAGATCCAAGCAAGCACAAATTTATCTTTTTTCAAAAATAAATAAAAGGAAAGAAAAATAGAATAAAGTTCTCTTTTTCCTTTAGATCTTTCTCAAAGTTCGCTTTATCAGAAATAACGAACTAGGGAATGTTTAAATACCTATTTTATACTTTCCTGTAGAGCGGCCAAGTTTTCTTGGAACAGAAGATGGCCACTGTAGATAGGTTTCATTGTAATTCGTAATATTATTGAAATAAAATTTTCAATAAAATAATGTCATTAAGGTAATTTTAATGAATACTTCCATTTGAGTTTCGGATTTGACCCATCCATCTAAAGAAAACAAATGTTAGCAGATGACACAGCATCAAATGGCATAAGCAGTAGTACATATTAGGGATAACTATCTACACTCTCAGTGTTTGTATTTGGTCTGATTTGATCACTGTTCTCTTCCTCATGATAAAAAAAATTAATATATAAATATATATTTTTCTTTTACTGAACTGCAAGATATCCTGCTTTGTCAAATTTTTGAATTAGGAAATTCAGTACATAACGTAATAGAGGACCTTTACAAAGTTTGTTTTGGCTTCTCAACTTACGAAGAGAGATTGCTACGTTCAAATGATGTTCAACTTCATAAGTAAAAAGCATTGTGAAGACAATGCGCGTGTTGATACAAAAGAAAGTATAATTCGGGATTTCCCCTTATGTGTATAACCCGAATTAATGGCACCAGGACTGTTGGATGAAAATAGCAACACATTCAGCCCCGCCAAGAAAGAGAGGGACAGAAGGGGTTCTGGGCCCAGAAGAGGAGGGAGGTTTGTTCCGGAAATGGTGAAATGGAACCCAGTATGAGTTGCACCATACTTTTACAATTATTATCTTTGAACATAAAATTCTCACATTCTCATTATATCAATCTTAATTATAGAAAGTGGTTACGCTATTTCTACAAGATATTTTACGATATTTCCTTGATCCGGCAAGTCTCTCTGTTCATGTTGCGGTTGAGTTGCGTTGATTCTGCTCAAGATCACGAATTTCAACCATTATAGAAGCTAGTGCTGGAATGTGTAATTATTCTGAAGATTGCTTAAACTTTGGTGTTTTTTGAATTTAAGAATGTTGAAATACTGCTCGAATATCATAAAGTTCTACATTTACAATTATACAAGATATATACAGTTTCATAGAAACACCTAACACAATTTGTGGGCTGCGGTTACAATTCATTGGGAAGAAAGAATTGAGGTAGACTGCTTGTTGCAGTAAAGAGCAAACATGACTCCAAGGCAGAGACAATACTCAAGTAAAAATGGATATGTGCGGCCCGTCTGAGCGGGTAATGACAGCGGAGCAAAAAGAATGCGTCCTGTCAGTGCGGGTGATGCGAGCAGTATCATATATTAACAAGTAAACAGTTGACAAACTAGTAGCGCCGCCGTGCGAAGGCGATAAAATTTAACATGAAGAGAAACAAAAATCCACAATATGCACTAATTTCGAATAAAAACAAAGTAAAATAATGGAATATAAAAAATAATAGAATAAAGCATCCAGAACATAAAAATACATTAATATTAAAATAAAAAAATAAAAATAAGCAACATGACTGGGGACACTAGAAGACAGAAAAGACCAAATTTTATAAATTGATTAAATAGCCTTTTCTCCCCTAAATTATCATTTCAAGAAGGCTTTCTTTCATGAAATGTAAGAGCGCTAGTACACATTATGTTAATACGTTGCGTTAATAAACATTATTAATTTGAAAATAGAACGTAGTTGTTGTGCTTGTATGATTGATAGGGGTGACTACACTTCATACTGAAACTGATCACACCTTGAACTGATAATTCTACGTTTTGGTATGTTTATATTTTTTGTATATTCAACATGGAAAATAAGTCCTTTTGTAACAAAGTTGTAAAGCACACCTGGATTAATGTTTTTGCTTAACTCAGTAGCCAAACCTAGATTTTGGTCCAAGGTAAAGGTGAGGTCATAAAAAAATTGCATCGTCGTGACGTCTATAAATTTTACTGGAGTGAACGAAGGTAATATCATAAAGTAAAGCATCGCTTAGACGTTTCTTATTTATAAGTCGTTTCATCACAGACAAAATAAATTCGCATTCATTGTAATGAGTAAGTACTCCGTTTGGAATATAATTCTATTCATTAATATGTCATTTTAAGTTTGCTCGTTGAAAGACGTATAAATGACGCTTTCCTGTACTCAAATTCTCATAAAATCGTGCTCAATTACAATAAATGTTATTTTCGGTATTATTCCGTAACGGAAATTAATAAATTTGGCAAAACATTAATCACTAATGCAAAAGTTATCGAATATCAAACCTCATGGCTTATATTAATCAAAACAGACTTGAAACCTCACAATAAGAATCACAAAGGACACTACAATACTTACGATACATTAATAAAAACCAAAAGAAATAACTTGCGAAAAAGTGCTTTCCACCGCTTTAACGGTACAAGTACGAGTGGAATTACTACAAAAGCGGGAAAGCTTTAGAGCCTGTTAAGAAAGAAAACAATGTTGCTGCGGTTTTTCAAGAGATTAAGAAAAATCTTCGCACCCACCCTGTATTCGCCACTGTCTAAATTTCATTATATTCCAATAAATAGAAATTTCAAAATTACAATTTTTAAATTTTTTTATTGATATTTGGAAACCAATGTATATGAGTTCAGAAAAAGCGTTGTATTATTTTTCAATTTCATTATAATGAAAAATGGTTTCGAATTATAATAAATAACTAACAGTAATAATAATAAAATCCATTGATATGATTTAAACTGATTTCAGGCACATAGTTGAAGGTTAAAAGTATCCTAACAGGTCCAATTTTAAAAATGTGCTTTTCTTAATTTCGATGTTATTAATCTAATATCCATATCCAATATACTGTATCGCTCTAAATATTACTATTGAAAGCTCTTCTGCCGCTCTTAGATTTAACGTTAAAATGATTGTTACCTAATTTCCGGGATAAGTGATATATGACCTATGAAAATCATATTCCTTCCTTCTTCCTCCGCTCTTAAAAAAATATCCTAATATTTCGAGTTCAAGTACAATCTGCAAGTGAACTGTCACAAGATTATATACTGAACAGCGTCAAAGTGGGCAGCATCTCTATTCAGCAGTAAAGCAGTACATTATTTAACTTTAACACGTCAAGAGTCAAGTTAATCAAAGGCGTAATTGAGAATTTATGTAAGGACTTAATGAAATCGCATTTCTAGGCATGCTAAGTAAGTAAGGTAAAATTTACCACTAATTCTATTTGCAACTTTTCTATATAAATTTTTTTAGAAATCTTTTATTATTTGAACTGTCGAATCTCAGTTTTATTTAATTTAAAGTCTGAATTTTTATATTCGGGCTGGTAATTACAAATACAATCTAAGATATATCGATGGTGTTGTCGGTTGACAGAGTGATTAATAATTCTTAATTTCGATTCTATTTATCTAATATCCATATCCACTGTATCGCTCTAAATATTCCTTCTCTTAGCTTTAGAACGTTTGTTACCGAGGTTTAGAGGTTAGAACGTTTGTTGTCCGAGGTAAGTATTTCATCATGTACCAAAACTACAAGCACAACAACTTTTCCGTTTTTCAATGATATGTAAAAAATCATGTCCTTCTTCCTCCTCTCTATTTCAAAAAATATCCTATTGTTTCACTTTTAAGTGCAATCACTGAGCTGATACAAAACTATATATTAAATAGAGTTCGGTGCGCAACACCTCTACTCAGCAGGACACCAATTCATTATTTAATTTTAACATGTTAACAATCGTCATGTGAATCAAACACGAAATTTAGAATTTATGAAAGCGCCCATGAAATTTCATTTCTATGTATGCTAAGTAAATAAAAAGAAAATTACCACTATTTGTATTCTTAAGTTTTTTTATATAATTTTTTTTTTTTTTTTTTTAGTAAAATTATGATGCTAGGTGGCTTTTTTGTATTTCTCTTCATTTAAAGTCTGATCTCATATATACGGGCTGGTAATTACAAATATAATCGAAGATAAAACGATGTATGGTATGAGTTAACAGAATGGTTGATAGTGTTGTGTCGGGTCCAGCAGCGGTTCCGAAATGCAAATGAAATTTTTGCGCATAATTAATTATTGTGAAAATAAATTTTATTAATTAATTTTAATAATTAATCATAATTTTAATAATAAAAATGTTTGTTAAAAATTAAAATTCCGTTCTCTTTGTAATTTTCTTTGAGAAATTTAATGTTACATTGCGAAAATTTTCAGTATTTTCACAAACGCATGCGACGATTTTGGTATTTATTATCTAGTTTGAGGTGTTGGCTTCTTATGAATTTCATTTAATTTGTTGGAGACAATGTGTTTAATGAAGCGTTCAATGATGAAATTTCACCTCAAATTTCTTTCTAATCGAATTCCTAACCCTGGTTAGTTCTATACCGTAAAAAATGTTTTAATCATCATCATGAAATATTAAACAACTCTTCTCAATTAACGGAGATACAATGCGAATAGTTAAAATGTGTTAATAATTTCATCGACAAATTGAATTCATTGAATTTCTTTTCAATGAATTTCTATCAATTGAATTAACTTTTAATTTTTATGCGAAATATAGACATATGTTAATATTCCCATACGTCCATAGAATGTGTGTACCTATCATGGTTGGGAAGACACCAGCTTTCGAACCTGTATGACGCAGGTTCGAATTTGACCAGTACTTGTCCGCGGCATGAGCACAGTTTTCGAGAATTCAATTTTCGGATTTTCTTTTTCAAATTTCTTCTTCAATATTCAATATTTTACTCTATTTTACACTTTATTTCAAATAGCTCGCATTCAAACTTAATTCTCCCCAAAGTTGTAAATGTTCTAAATCATAAATTATAACTATTCGTTACGATTACCTTTAACTTACTCACATAGAAGAAATATTATATCGAACAGAATGTAAAATGACTTCAAATAACGTTTTATCCACAGCTAGAAATGTCGTTTCAAACGCAGAGACAATACCATCAACTAACGCTATCTTCAATAATTCCTTGCTTACGTTACTTTTTGTGCTTCTTTTTATTCTTAGAAACAATCACAAATATCTCTGAGTTATTTTGAAATTGCTTTTCCAATTATTGACTTATCTTAAACTTATATACCAAAAATTCTCTGTTGTTTAAAAAAAACAGACTCAAAATTTTCTCCTCCTCTTACCCCTTTGAGGAAGACCTCACGGGAAACATGCGGTTCGATCTGGCCGACGTCTCTCAAAGCAAGTGGCTGCTCAGAGCCGGCGCACTTTTTCTAGCGTAGCCTAATTGCACTTAAGCTGGTGTCAAGCAAAGGCGACAGTCGGTAGCTAAAAGCCACAAGAGCCGGCACGTATTTGTAACAGTCGTAGGTGAAAGTGCCAAGCAGTTGGCACGCCTGAATGACAGTCGTCATCAAATGCAAATAAAAACGAAAAATATTACAGCATTTCGAATGTTTATATATATATATATATTAGGGTGTCCCAAGATACAAGGGGAATTTTTTTTTTGCAAAATCGAATACGCATACCCTCTAATTTTTTCTATTTCACCTCAGTAACATAAATAAAACGTATTATTGCAATAAGATAACAGCAACCCGTGCCGACTTTAGGTCAAACTTGAAAGTGAAATCTTGTACTGGGAATACTATGGAAAGATTGCAAAATGTATGTTTCTTTGGTACATAAGACACCAATTTATTCAAAGCAGATATTTATTACCAAATTACATTAAAAGAGACATTACTGTACATATTTTCATTTCAATGTTTGCTTTTTACTGTCAGGATAGATCTTCATGTGTTCTTGTACGCAACGTAACAAAAATTGTTTTTGTTCCTCTTCAACCGTTATTAAACCATGAAAGTCTTGCATAATTTTTACCGCTCTTTCAGCTGTATCGTTAACTGCTCTAAACATTGAGACTGTCTTTTTCGCGTCTAGAAACGAAGCGTAATTCGCCCATGAAAAGGGACTCTCGTTGAGAAAACTATCATCAATTTTTGATAAAGAAGAAAACAATGACTGGCTTTTGACTGATATGAAATCATCGATGCTTTTCTCTGCAAAAAATAAAATAACATGTAACAATTGCGTGATATAAATAAATAACTAAATAAAAAACTACAAAATCAATGTATCAAATTCCCCATACATTGAACCGCAAAGCATTTCCTTTGATGGAATGTATCTTTTCTCATGGGTCGAGAAAATTTTTCTATGTAAATTTGCCACCATTTTTAATTTTGTTTCTTCGTCCACATCATCATCAAAAAGTGCCAATACTGCTATTTTGTCAGTAAAATACCATAAATCCTGGCTAAATTTCTGTGAAGCAGCTTTCGAGACACTTTCATTCACTTTTTCGTAAGCTTTCAAAGATTTCAAAAAGCACAAATCTTTGTAGGGTGCTTTAACTTCCAAAATCCATTGAAGCCATGGTTTAACGTAGATTATCACGATAAACAAGTAGACGTCTAACAGTGCTTCCTTGGTGTATAATTTCAGCTGAGAACTAAATAACGATAATTTTAGGGAGTAAATCGCTCAGGCTATCCATCTAGCTCGGTGTATGGCACCCGGAGATCTGATTTTAAAATTTTTTTCTGTATCTCCAGCTAAAAATACGATAGAAAGTTTGATCAACTCTCGATAGTCATCCCTGACCATAACGTTTTTAAGTTCAGCGCCGTAAAATTCAAGCAAATTTTCAAGTTCGGTTACGGTTCGGAACAATTCCACTGTTTCTCTATAGCACTGTATTTTAGTGGGATCGATGTTTTTCCAATTATCTTTGGGCTTTTTAAATAGTGGAATATCGGGGCTTGTTGTCACTTGTTTAATTTTCACTTCGAAAACGGCCTTTAATACCAGTTCTTATACATAATGGCGGCAAGAGAAAAAAAGCATTTCCCTATTAAATTTTTGCCCGAGGAGCGCACAAGCACCATTAAAACGACCTGTATTCGAAGCCGTAGTATCACAACAGAGAATTTAGACTTTGTCTTCGAGATTTCAATCAAAGATCGCCTTCCAAACAACCTGTGACTGTTCTTTGCCTGTAGAATTATCCAGTCATGGCACAGCAATGAGCTTATTTTTTAAGTCCATATGAAATAACTATAGGCAAGCATTCTTCTTTCGATTTTCGAGCACTCAAAGCAGGCAACAGCTTGCCATCCCACTGTAAGGTCACTACATCCGGTACCTCGTTTTGGAAATCAATTTTTATGTTTTCCGCGCGTTCCTTCCGTTTTTCTGTTTGGAATCTTTGAATTGAAGACTTGCTTATCGGAAATTCGTCAATGTTACATCCAAGTGCATCAATAGTAGCTTCAAGAACAAACACAGAATCTCCCATACTTAACCGACACCTGTCTAATGCAGCAACTAACTTTGGAGTAATAAAATCTTTCCTCATTACTGATTTACTTCTCCCAGGTTCTGAGCTTTCGATCAGTGATGGGAAATCTTCTGAATCTATATTTTCACTAGAATTCGAAGAGAAATTTTCTTGTAATGGTTCGTATGATGCCGAAGATTTTAAAGCGGAAACATATTTGATTCTCCGATTTTCTTCTTTGACAACTCGAAGTCGCGCCCTTTCTTCTATGTCGGTCAGTTTTTTATCCACTCCACCTAAGTGACCATGTCGGCCCGGCTCTCTTTGGCGCTGCAAGAGCATCCTATCTTCCTCTATTTTCATTAACTGAAGTGCATCAGCGTGTGCAATGTCGAACAAATTGTCTAAATTACTTGCAAATTCTTGTTGTCGCCGCTTGAATTCGTCTTGTAATTTCTTTGCATTTTTTTTGTAAGTCTCTCCAAACTTGATACACGTTAACAAATTTCCGCACATAATTTGTCAACGATTTTGTAGTTATGCGTGCCTTTTCCCAAACGATAACACATTCGCGAATAGCGATATTTCCAATTTCGTTAAAAGTTAAATTCACTTCTCGAATATTGTAAAACAAAACTGCGAGAACTTGTCCATTAGAGGGAAGTTTTGAACGCGTTATTTGATGTTGTTTTTCCTTATTACAAATATCACTTTTTTAGAACTACCCAATTCCACTGCCATGGTCTGTTCACTGATTAAAAATTATACAAACATTTAGTAACAAAACAACTTGGAATTATAAGCACATTGACACGTGGATGTGCTCTGTCCTGTGTAAGCTGATACTGACACGTTTAGACGCAAGTCGGCACGGGTTGCCGTGGTTCAAATTACATGAAACTTTATTTACAATTGTTTTGACATAAAAGGAAAAAAATAAGAGGGTATGCGTAGAAAAAAAACGACTTTCATTTTTTGGGACACCCTGATATATATATATATATATATATATATAACATTCACACCGAATATTATTATTATTTTCACTCTTGTACCATACTTCCCTGCGGATGAAGTATCCTCGACGTTAGCATTCTGTTTTGATTGATTTGTTCTCTTCCTCTTTTTCTAAAATACTATTGTGTGTTTTCTTTTGTTTATATATATATATATATATATATATATAATATAAATCCAAACACAACCTGTATATAATCACACAGAAACAAAGCAAACAAAACATCAAGAATCAAATCCTATACTAAAAAATCATTATCTGAACAATACATCAATTTTAAATAAAATCTAAAATATAGAAAATACTAAAGATACCATGAACAAAAAATCAAGTTTAAGCATTTATATGTCAACAAGTAAAAATACTCTGTTGTTATTAAAAGTAATGAAATAGGCAGACCAAGTAAATGGAGTTTTCAACAATTAAAATAGCAGCTTGGCTGTGGACAAGCTTTAGCAAGGTTAAATTAATTTTGCTGTACAAACCATCCCTGTTACTATTGTTGTTGAAAAAACAAACAGGGTAATTTACTCTAAAATGAAAGAATTTAGAACGAAAGTCTTATACTAACCCTAACAATAAAACATAACTGTACATAAACGACTAAAATTCAGGATAAAAATATGTAATATAACATTATATTGCACTAAAGACAGTATATATATATATATATATATATATATATATATATATATATATATATATATATATATATATATATATATATATATATATATATATATATATATATATATATAATTTAATAAAATACCCATACTTTTGAATAAACATTAACTAATCAGTGACAACTCTTATACTTACCAGAATTCATCTCTTTCAATATAGCACGCCAATCATATTGACATCACAAGTTGCCAAAACCAAAATTGACCAGATAATATAATTAATTTTTGATATCAAGAATTAGTAAGATACCTATATTAATATTCTCAAAACCATTTTAAAAATGTAATACATTTATTTAACTAGATAATATTTGAAAATTGGTAAAGATGTCTATTAAAAGGAAAATTTCACATGTAAGATCCTGGCACCATCTATGTAATAAATCTGAAACCAATAACTCAATAACCTAATTTGAATAAAATTACACATTAAAAGTAGAATAATTGAAAACACTATCCCACAATCAAAGAAATAAAAATATTCCTTTATAAACCAATATGAAAGTTTTATTCTAAATTACTTAAATATTTCTCTATGTTATACTCTAATGAAACCAATAGGCATTCCATAATCAAGTGCAAAGGAATAAAAAATTTTGATGTTCTTAATTCTAATATCAAAGTCTGTTACTACATTATTATTTCTAATAATATAATTTTTTACTAAATTCGTGAAGACAGAAATGCTAAGATTACTATTCCAAAAAGGGAATTTATTAATTTGAAAATTAAATGCATTTCTTTTATCAAAGATATCTGTTACAAATTTATTATCTATGATTTTAATATCTAGATCTAAAAATTCTGCAGCTAATTCATTGTCATTTGTTTTTTATAAGTTTTAAATAATCAGGATCGAAGTCAATGTGTGGCTTAAGGTCAATTTCTTTATTGAATAATATTAAATCATCTATATAGCGGAATAATATACTATGGCTATAATTAGACAAATCTTTCTTATAGTAGTGTAGATAAATATTTGCTAAACTATTGCTAGCAGGACCTCCTTGAGGTAATCCTTTAATTTGATGGAAAATCTTATTATCAAAAAAGATATAATTTTCTTTTAAAACTAGATTAATAAGGTTTTTAAAATTATTAATGCTAATATCTTTTTTAAGATCATAATCTTTATGTATATTTACCAGGGTATTAGTCAAATCTTTAATATCTATATTATTAAATAAATCCTGGAAGTCAAAAGTATGTACACTCTAGTTACTTCTACATCTTTAATTACATTTAATATATCTACGCTATTATTAACTATAATTGTATCTTTTTGCTTATTTAAATTCTCTATCACTGTCTGTATGTATTTTTGCAAGATTTTGCCAGATTTTGTAATATAAGTATTGCAGCCATTAGTAACACGTCTAAATTTAAAAGGACTCTTGTGAGATTTTGGTGTAAGAAAGATGTGAGGATAATCTTTTTTTAATATAATTAATTCCCAATTTTTTATGGAAGGCTTGAATTCTATTAGAAATTTCTCTTTCACTAATTTTTTCTCTTTATAAATATCACTATTAATAATATGATCAATAAGTATTTTTTTGTGAAAATATTTACTAATTATAGCAAAATTCCTGGGCACTTATAGACTATTACAAATTCTGTTTGCAAATCTTTAATATGTTTTTTAATATATATATATATATATATATATATATATATGACGTTTTTCAAGAGGAAGAAATCATTGTGAATTGCTAAAAAAAAGTTTGATATTTTCTTGCAATTTGTTACGTTGTAAAGCCTAAAACACTGATTTTCATCCCTAATGTCAAACCAAAAACAGAGATAGGAGTTTTGAATAATTAAAAACAAATGTACGATTTGATATCACATTAGAGCAAAGTAAGAATAAATGAAAAAACAAAAACAAATTTACGATGTGATATAATACTAAAGCAATGTAATAATACATTTGTTATATTAAATTTAAGGATTTATTTACTTTTTCATAATCATATTATTATCAGAAGTACAAATTTATAAACTTTAAAAATATTTGATAATTACACTTGTTACCTCTTAGTAATTTAGTCATCTTAAATGGCATTACAGTTGTTGCTTTACTGACACTCTAAATATCTGCTAATAATTATTCAAGATGGATCTCTACACATGATAAACACTCTTAAGGTCTCATTTCATTAAATTAATTAAACATAAAACATTTCACAAGTCACTATTTAAAAATTTCCACTTAATGAAATATCTTAGCAACAAGCAAAAGGTGCAACCTTAACTTAATTATAGTTCTCAATTTATCCTTAAAATAATCTCCATATTCAATGCCAAATAAATTTTGAAAGATGTTAGTTTTGCGTTTTGCTTCAAATATATATTTAAATGTTATATTTTTAATATTAACCCAGGTAATTCCAAATAGTTACCTCCGTCAGAGTCATTAAGGTAGTGAAGAAAAATAAGAGACCAAATTATTTTACAATAATATGTTTATTAAAATCAAAATTAACCCTACTATCTTACAAACAAAATTCTCATATCTCATTGGCCTTATAATCAATGTTAATACATTTGATAAATATCAAAATACAAACACTAAAACAAAATGGAATAAAACACAATAAAAAGAAAACGATTCAATGTTCATGTATTAATTTAGCTTAGGGTCGACCCAGTATTTATAAGAGACAGCTAAATCACATTTAAAATTAAATTGATTTTTTTTCTTCAACATTTCATCTTCAACATTCAGTTTATTTCATAATATTAAGATCATATAAAAGAAATTTTAAATAGTGGCCACCCACAGTTTAATTATTAATTTTTAATCTATAGCTAACTTAACCTTATATTTTGTCTCCTAATAAAATACTAGTTGTCTCTTCGCTAATTAACAAACGTAACTATATGTTTAGATATTTTTCTCCCAACCAAAACATACTCAATTACAAATATCGTAGTGATTCATAAACTGACACATAATTATCTTAACAACTTAATATAACACTCATTTATAGATTTTATGCCTATTATTAATCCTTTTTCAGATTAAACATCTTAGAACATACATATGATGTAAAAATAGTAATCAGACATTCAAATGCAATTTAACATACACTATATGCCCAAAAGTATCCGGACACTTGCAGATTTTCACATTTTTTAGAATTTCTCCGGAATGATTTCACTGACTGCCTTTAAACTTCGGACATGTAAATAATAGACAATAACTCACATTTTACATTGAAGATGCGGTCCCTAGGGTAATTAGGGGACCGTCTACAAACTGATGAAGACAAAAAAGTTTTTGGCCCACCCCGCTTTACAAAATACTGACAAAAAGATGAAACTTTCAGAACTGGTAATGTATAATGTGCATAATATTTGCAAGAATTTTCGTAAACTCAGCACAAATATTTGGGAAGATATAAAGGTTTTCTTAAAAAATCTCAAATTTTCCCACATGTTTTTTGCTTATAACATGCAGAGTTTTCTGTTATATTATACGAAACTTACAGAAAAATGACAATATAATAGAAAAGCATTTTGTAAAAATTTGGAAAAGAATGTTTGAATATTACAGGAATTATGAGCATGTTTAGTAAATAATGTTTTACTGCGCATGCGCGAAACATAGTGTAATTTTTCTTTCACAACTTTAAAGCCAGATATATAGGGCAACTTATATAAAAATATTCAGTTCAATATCATTACTATTCAGAAAGATATCTCCATTACAACGAGCGGAATTTTAGCTCCTGTCGAAGAGAAGCTAAAAGATGAGGGGTTCTACACAAATTGATATTTTTTAAACTTATATCTTTAAATAGTTATATTGAATTGTATAGTGGTTAGAATTTGCTGAATACCCATGAAGACTTATCAATTACGTGCATAACTTAAATTCCAGCTAATTAGGCACTATAAATAACAAAAATTTTATTACTTTAATTATATTATTTACATGATTATTAACAAGTTATATAGTACAATTTTACGGCCAAACGATATTTTTAAATATATTTCTTTTATGGTGAGACGATTTTTTATCTAATTAATTTCTTTTCTTAAAATATTTTAATAATTCTACATATATATTTTTTATTCGTTACGAATATTAGATATGTTCATGGGTATTCAGCAAATTCTAACCACTATACAATTCAATATAACTATTTAAAGATATAAGTTTAAAAAATATCAATTTGTGTAGAACCCCTCATCTTTTAGCTTCTCTTCGACAGGAGCTAAAATTTCGCTCGTTGTAATGCCAATATCTTTCTGAATAGTAATGATATTGAACTGAATGTTTTTATATAAGTTGTCCTATATATCTGGCTTTAAAGTTGTGAAAGAAAAATTACACTATGTTTTGCGCATGCGCAGTAAAACATTATTTACTAAACATGCTCATAATTCCTGTAATATTCAAATATTCTTTTCCAAATTTTTACAAAATGATTTTCTAATATGTTGTCATCTTTTCTGTAAGTTTCGTATAATATAACAGAAAACTCTGCATGTTATAAGCAAAAAACATGTGGGAAAATTTGAGAGTTTTTAAGAAAACCTTTATATCTTCCCAAATATTTGAGCTGAGTTTAGGAAAATTCCTGTAAATATTATGCACATTATACATTACCAGTTCTGAAAGTTTCATCTTGTTATCAGTATTTTGTGAAGCGGGGTGGGAAAAAAACATTTTTGTCTTCATCAGTTTGTAGATGGTCCCCTAATTGCTCTCAGGACCGAATTTTCAATGTAAAATGCGAGTCATTGTCTATTGTTTACATGTCCGAAGTTTAAAGGCAGTCAACTAAACCATTCCGGAGAAATTCTAAAAAATGTGAAATTCTGCAAGTGTCCGGATACTTTTGGGCATATAGTGTATATACCAATACATAAATGTTAATTTCATATCTTAATTATCTCATTATTATGGAATGATTTATAAGTAAGTTTTAAACACATTATTCTTCATCAAGTTAATCGTCACATATATTCCAATTTTTTAAGATTTACATTAACAATATGCTCTATACTACTAACGCTTATGTTTTCAAATTAATAAAAAGAAGTTTAGAAACTGATTGCAAACCATTTAATTTTCAATCAAACTGCAATAATAACCAATTAATTTAAATATTTCACCAAGTGTCTATCCACATGTAAGGTGAATCTATATGGGTTGAACTTGTTAGGTATTATTATCTATATATATATATATATATATATATATATATATATATAATCTGATCAAACCAGTATACAAACCAGTACAGTATATATATATATATATATATGGATAATTTAAGATTTTACCTTTCCTAAAATAATCTTAACGACACCTTTTAAATACTTCTACTTTCATCATCCAATTAACTGGACTACAACTTTCTTTACAAGTCACGAGGTTCTACAAAAGAGAAAATTCCTATCAAGGTACTTAAGCGTTTCATTCATTTCTGCTTTTTCAAGCCATGAAATATCAACAACAACGCCGCGCGGGCACAAAACTAAATTCTGGTCACTGAGCTACAACCACAATTAAATACTTTTCATATAAAGAAATAAAACCTTGCCTACAAATAAGATTTGGACAATGTCGTCTCTTCCCATTAGAAATGGACTGCCTTTCACTTTTTTTTTAAAACAGATCTTTCAATAAGTCGACGGAGTACAATGCTCCTGCTTCCAGTAAACCAGACATGATGGTTCACAAGCCTTCACGTAAAATAACAAAGTCGTCGTTCACTGAATTCACGACAATATCACAAAAACGTCGTCATTCTAAATTTCTACTCGTCCATCTTCATTTACTATTTTGTCGTTAATGATTTCTTCATTCAAGTAGTTTTGAAGCCTTTATTTCCACCAAAGTTCTTTCGTTGAGTGTATTCTCAAATTTTTTGTACAGGGATGTCATATAGTGCGCTTCTCTTTTTAATCATCGTGTTAATCTTTGTAGAATTTCAAAATCTAAATGTAGCAAGAATTCAAGCTGGTGTTCTACCTGTGTACTTAACGTTTCAGTATCGCTGTGGATTAAATTGTAATAATACTTCAACGAAAATGGCAAGAGTTACATATTTCTTTAATTAATCAAAGTGCACAAAAAAAGCAGACTGCTATGTGTAGGGGAGAATAAATAAAGTATCACGTTCTGCAATGTTTTTAAAATGTTGATTTTATTTTAAATTGATTTCATTTATATATTTTCTTTAAATAGTTTGTTTGTTTTGGTTGTGAGTAAAAATAATACTATCAATATATATTTTTGGTAAATTACAAATATTCTTTTGAAACATTAATTTGAATTTATTTTGTATCATTATATTTTTAGTGTGTTGTTTATGTTTTTACATATTATTTCTGAATTTTAGTAGTTGAATTTTCATTGAGTTACTGAAAATTAGTATCTGTTATTGTATTTAATTGCAGCATTAAATTAAATAGTTTAACATGTACTTATTTTTAAAATTCCTAAATTTAAAATTGTTTTCCCTAACTTATGTATTAAATTTTTTCCTGCATGAATTTAAGATCAAATAGTTAAAATGAATGATAAAACAAATGCTAAACCAGATGAATCTGGTATTTATGATACAGGCTACTAATTCTAATCATTATCATCCCTTTTTGAATAACTCTATGAATGCAAATTATTGGCTGTACTTTTAATGATAAATGTCAGTATACTTGGATGATAAATGGAATTGGACAACATAACAGCATACTTAAAAAAACAATGTCTTAACTGAGTGATGAAATTCCTACGATACCATTAAAACTTGGAGGAATTCGTTTCCTTTTCAACTGAAAGTACATAGCCAACCTAAGTCAATTTGAGTGATCTTCAAATCATTTAAAGAAGTGATGATATAACTTTATCTCCAAGAAAAATACAATTAAAATAGGCAGACAATTAAATTTAGCTACAAGCATGATTCTTGAAGGACTTTCGGATGGCCTGCCAGTTAATCTAAGACAACTTCTGGCGATGAATTCCCTAACAATCCCACAGAATGACACACGGCCTCTAATGATCAAAATTCAAAATCAGATGAAAATCAAATTAACTCCAACCATTCTGCCACCCAAAATTTAAAACTCTTTAATACAAACCAACAATGGCAGAAGAAATTTTCAGCAACACACCCTTAGGCAAAATTTTAGGCCAAATAACTTTTATACAATTCTCCTCAGGCAAATTTCAGGAAAAATAACAATACCAAACTCCTCACCTAGGCAAACTTTCAGACCTTTTAGTAATGCTAACACCCATTTTCAGAGAAACTACCACCTTCACCATGCTGGCACTTTTGCACAAACAAGAGCATTGCCGATGCTTATCTTGGGTACAAACTTGCCCATTTAGGACTTTCCCAGGTACAATTACCATCTCCAATCTGCTGCACCTAACTTGACCCTCGGAGGAAAATCAACAATGACAATTACCTACAGTATCGGATACCTAGAAACCCCCGTTGCCATGTTTTAGACACTGGTTCACTCATCTCTTTAATCCCCGTGATTTAGTGAGCAAAAGCTTTTAAAAGTACAGAAATATTCAAAATGTATAATTGTGCAACAAGCCAGAGGTACAATTAGCCTTACTAAAACATTACATTTTCATTGAAATTGATATAAACAAAATGTACTTATGTATGTTCTAGATGTACTTTCACCTATATAATCCTGGATGCCAGAATGTGTCAAAATATGTAACATAAGCTATGAACTGCAGTAAACAAAATTCGTCAAAATGGAAAAAACTTAAATAAAAGTCAAATATAAAATCAATTCAAATGATAAAACAAACAGAAACATTCATCTTTACATGATTCTGACAAAGAGTACAAAATAAACTCAATTGTTCTCAGGCCACTGAAGATCAGGTTAACCCTCCTCAGTCGTACAAAAGAATAAATGTGGGGTTAAGAAAAGAAGTAAGATATAATTAAAAATTTGATTCAGTTTTCAAAGGACTGAAGTGTAGATTTGGGTGCACTCAAGAGTTGAACAGGTAGAATATATTGCTAGTTGACCCAGTTAGTATTGAGACTATTACTTCTCCCTGTTGGGAGCAAGAAATAAAAGAGTCAGGTGAAAATTATTTTAAACTGGTTTAATTAAAGAAATGTGACCATCATTCATCTCTGTACTTTGGCTTTACCAAGCATTGATGAGGGGTAAAAAGATCTCGATTATACATGATATTCAGAAAATTAAATCTCATTAACAATCCAGACTCTGAACTTCCTTACCCCTCATGGATAGTCTACTAGATAATTATCAAAAGCAAAAATTTTTTTCCTCTTTGGAGATGGCTTCCGGTAATTGGCATGTACCCATTCGACCAAAGATGAAAAACTACTTTCTGCCTTTTTTGCTAAACCTGAATGGTGCAGATTACCATTTGGCATTAAGTAGCTCCTCCATTTTTTAATAGATTAATTCGAAGAATATTAACTAAATATAAATAGATTTTGACTTGCAATTATTTTGATGATATTTATCTTTCATCTGAACTAGAACATTGGCGAAACATCAAAACAATCTTTGAAATATGTGAAAAAGAAAACATTAGAATGTGAAACTATCCAAATGTGTTTTACTTCCAAACTAAAGTTGAACTTTTGGGTTATGAGGGAATTGAACAAGGTAAAGTTTCCCTAATTGCTATGATTAGAAACCTATCAAAAATTGCAACCACCCACACAATGAAAGCTTCCAAAGGTTCTTAGGTTCTGTAAATGTTTACAATAGAATTTCTAATATGCTAAACTTAGATATCTTTAAATCGCTTTTTGAAAAAGATTAAAACTAACTGGACAAATGAATGTCAGGATGCATTTGACAAACTTAAGAAACCCTAACACTAAACCGGTTTTAAATTTATGTACCTGGTAACTTGTCATGTTTTTGTCATGCATCAAAAAAGTGTTGATGTTTGAAACACCTGATGCCTCTGATGTTTACATCAAAGCATAATTCTAGAACTTTAGAAGACATGAAAAAAATTATGCTATAACTTAGTTAGAATGTCTCTTGCAAGACTGATTGCTTTTGGATAAATTTTACTATTATCTCCATGATTCAAAAATTTGTCATTCATACTGATCATGCGGCTCTCGGTTTGGCTCAAAAATGTTAAAAATTTAGAGTGTAGGTTTTTGGTCATTAAAGTTATAATATGTTTGACTATCAAATTAAATCACTAAAGGTTGCACTCATTGTTGAAGCAGATAGTTATCCAGGCATCCAGTTTCTCACCATCTTCAACATGCAGTACATGTTTGGAATTAAATGAAATAAAAACTCAACAAAAAAATGATAATCTCTGTGGACCCCTAAGTATCATGAAAGTTAAAAGAGATGTAATAGTAGTAAAAAAGAGATTTGACAATGGTTGTGCCATTTTCATTAAGACTTAAATTGACTAAATCAAGCTCTTGAACAATTTGGATCATCTAGTGTCAAAAATGTGGTTAATTAACTCACTCGATATTATGGCCTAATATTACCTCATGATATAACTGATTGTTTAAACATTGCTCTGGTTGTCAACAACAGCACCTAAAAGATTGGCCCTACTCCAACAAGGTACCTCTACCGGTACACCTTTCAGATGTATTTCTGTAGAGCTGTTGGAGGTTTCAATTATTACAACTCAACAAAAGAATTTTCTTCATTGTATTGACCATGCGACAAGACATGTTTTGGGCTTTCCTTCAAAAAAGCAAAACTCTACAAACTTACATTAATATTCTAAAACTAAATTTTCCAGTCCTGTAAATATTAACTGATAGAAATGCTGCATTTACTTCCCTCTCAGATTTAAAAAAATTCCTAAGAATGGTATAATGTTAAACATCTTTTAACCAACACCCACACTAATGAAATGGCAAAGGACAGCGTGTTAATCAATCTAGTAACTTCAAGACCAAATATGTAAATTATCCACTTCCACTAAAGGTTCTATGGACTAAATATGTAGAAAGTGTTACTAATTAGTATACTTAACTCCCCATTCAATAACCAAATGTCCACCTCCTCACTTGTTGCGTGACATTACCTTATGAAATTCCCCTATTGGTAAAATAGTTTGTATGAACCTGTTACAGAAGCTCGTAATTTGGCTTACAACACTAGATACCATAGCACAAAAACAAAAATACTCAGATTTATGCGTTTTGTTGACAAGAAATTAACCAGGTGATCGTGTTGTTTATGAAGAATTCCATTATCCCAATACTAGAAAGAATTAACTCCCTCCTTTTTCTGGCCCTATGAAGTTATTAAGCAATGTTCTGGAAGTAACATAAGAATTAATAAACAAATCTTTAACAAAACAAATCACACACCATTGATATTTCCTAAATTAAAGAGTATTTTCATTCTCAGATAACTAAATTAAGTCATAGAATAATAAATTAACTACGCAAAAAAAGCATGTCCAGCCTTTATAATTCTGTTCCTTTTTGGTAGAGTCGTCCGTTCAAAACCTTACCCCATGGGGAAGCTTGAGTTTTTACCTCTTTTTCCGAAAGAACAAAACGATGATAAATCGAAATGAGACTTACATTTTTAGAAACAGTGTTTAACAATATTGTGTTTGTTTTGCATCTGTCTCTCTCTCTGGGAGGAATGCATAAACAGATCTACAAGACTACTACATCCCTTTTATCCCAGACTTGGATATCCCGGTGCTAGGTGACATCATCAAGATTAACAAAAAATATGCTTTTGTCACTGATGTTAAACTCGAATGAAATTCACTGACAGTCAAACTTAGTATATTCTTCTATTTTTCTATTTGAAACATAATAGTATTTTTTTTATCAATGTTTTTTCTTCATAATTTTAGATGCATATGAATATGTTACATTAAATTATTTTCATAACAATCGTAGGTTAATTACTGTTGAAGAAGAACTTTATTGAAAACTTTCATACGTGAATGGAACTTTTTCTACAATCAATAGCTAGCGTTTGTTGGAGTACCGGAATATATTTAATTTAAATTTTTTTGTGTACATATTGAAATAATTTTATATTTAAATGAATATTTTCTATGTTTTGTAAATATCCTTGCATTTATATTTACAGCTTGTACTTTTGACATTACCTTTGAAAATATTTAAATCTTATTGTACTTTTTTGTTGTGATATTTTTAAAGTCAAGCCATGACTCAGCAATTAAACAATTTATCAAAATTTTAATAATATTTTTAGGTTAACTTGTCCAACTATGCAGGTTTGCGATAGCAAGGAGGCCCTGCTGTCGTCATCTTGCGGGAGGGCAGATTGATAATTTAATTTTTAACTTTCCTAAAATAATCTTACATTACCTCATTTTAAATACTTCGTACTCTCATAATTAACGGACTACAACTTTCTTTACAAGTCACGAGGTTCTAAAAAAGGAAAATTCCCTCTTCCGAGTACAAAGCGTTCTGCATTCATTTTCTACCTTTTTCACGCCAGCATGTAAGCATTCAACAACAACACGCCAATAAAACTTCTAAATTCTGGTCATGGAGCTAAAACAAATTAAATACTTTTAGCTATGAAGAAATAAAACCAATGCCTAAATAAAAGAAGTTTGACCAAATGTCGTCTCTTCCCTGATGAAAATGGTATGCTTTCACTTTTTTTAAAGCGAGATCTTTCCATATATATATATATATATATATATATACTACTTTCTTAATGATAATGGTACAGACTATCATTCTACAAATGATTTTCAAAATGATTATAATAGTTATATTTCCTAAAATGATAATTACTATAAAGATTTGAGCTGTATTTGTAATTTGACAATATAGAGGGATTTGATAATGGATATAGTGATAATTGTAAGTATAAAACCAAGTTTTTTGGAATTCAAAATATAAATATAAAAATAATTGGCTTTCACTTTTCACATTTCTACACTGCAAGTTTCAATAGTAATATGAAACAAATGAATAATAATAATGAAAAGATTGATTATTTAGAGAATCTTAAATTCAAAAGTTGTAATAATAAGAGATGTAAAACTTGTGCGTAATTAATAGCTCAATTAGATAATAGTTCTGAATTTCTTTTTCGTAAAACTTATAATTGTATATATATATTGAATTGTAAAATATGTAATTTCAAGTATATAGGACAAACATCTAATACAATCAATATAAAATTAATCAACACAAACATAAAAAATTTAAAACTACAAAAATATTCATAATAAAATAGAAATTGGACATTTCATGCATGGATTTGATAATGTTGATAGTAATATTAGATAGTTCCTTTACATAAAATAGATTATGGTGGGAAAACATAAGAATACTACAACGCTATATATATCCTTATGGACTTAATGTATTGTATTTTGGGGAAAACATTCTGCAAGTTTTAAAAGGTAATGAATCTCATTACTTTTTTATAAAGTAGAAGCTTCAAAGATAGAAAAAAAAAGACATGGTAAATCTAGTATAATAGACACAAGAGATAATAAGAGGACTTAAGATTATTAATGAAGAATTGTTAATTGTTATTGTAAGAATTTTGATAAAGATTTTGATATAAAAAAAAGATTAAACAGTATATTTTGGATTAAATAAAAAGAAATAAAAGCTAGCCAGGAATTAATTATGAATAATAAGACGGGCGCTCATGGATGGGATTTGATTAGAATATCTTCAAATTTATTTATAAAAAATTTAATTTGCTTCGCATAACACTTCCAATAAGAAGACATTGAATATTGTACTCCTTTATGAACAAAAGTACTGAAGGCAAATATAAATTTTCCGCTATATTAGATAAACATATTAATTTGCTTCCCTATAAAAATATTAAAATCAAAAGCGTGCATTTAAATACCAACACACAATTAGGCAGAATGATTTTTAACTATAATAATATAAAGAAAGTAATACAGTGATGAGTTGCAAGTGTTTTATATAATGATTTCCTGAATAAAAGATCCTTGGACATGTAATTACTGGAGATTTGGTGTTGGAAATGAAAAATTTGAGGAAATTAATGAGTAAAGGTACAAAGCATCAGATGGCTATAGCTAATAGTAGTAAGAAATAATTAAAATCAAATTAAAAAGATGTTGAGAATTTATATTAAATATGTGGCCAAATATAGTCTGCCTCTAGAGGCGTTTAATGAATATAGACATAAACATTATTAGATCTTTTTTAACTATAATTTTAAATCTAATGATTTTATTAGATATCCTGATATTAAAAAGCATATTAAAAGAATTGCAAACAGATTTTTGTAATAGTCTATATAGACAAAGTGCACAATTTTGCTATAATTTGTAAATATTTTTACAAAAAAAGTATGATCATATTAATAGTGATATTTATAAAAGAGATAGAATTGGTAGATTGAAAGAGAAATTTCTAATAGAATTCTTCAAAACTAGGGAATTAATTATATTAAAAGTTTATCCCTCACATCTTTCTTACACCAAATTTCACAAGAGTATACTTAAATTTAGAGTGTTACTAATGGCCGCAATACTTATATTACAGAAATCAAGGTAAACTCTTGCAAAAGAAATACAGATTGATAGAGAATTTAAATAAGCAAAACGATACAATTATAGTAAATAATAGTGTATAGAGATATTAAAATGTAATTAAGATGTAAAATAACTAGTGTACATACTTTTGACTTCAAGGATTTGATTTATTTAATAGTGTAGATATTGATGATTTATATTACTAGTAAGTATACATAAAGATTATGATCTTAGAAAAGATATTAACATTAATAATTTTAAAATCTTATTAATCTTGTTCTAAAGAAAATTATATCTTTTTTTTGATAATAAGATTTTCCGTAACAAGGATTACCTCAAGGAGGCCCAGCTAGTAATAGTTTGTAAATATTTATCTTCACTACTATGAGAAAATTTGAATAATTATGAACCATAATAGTATATTTTACCATATATATAGTGATTTAATACTATTCAATAAAGAAATTGTCCCTTACGCCACACATTGACTTTTATCCTGATTATTTAAAACTTATAAAACTAGTAGCATTGAATTAGCTGCAGAATTTTTAGATCTAGATATTAGATCATAGATAATAAATTAAGAGATATCTTTGATAAAAGAAATGCACATTTATTTTCAAATTAATAAATTCCCTTTTTGGAATAGTAATCTTAGCATTTTCTGTCTTCAAGGAATTTAGTAAAAATTATATAATTAGAAATAATAATTTAGTAACAGGCATTGATATTAATTAGGAGCATAGAGAAATTTTACTCCTTTACTTAGGATTATGGATTTCCCTATAGGTTTTCCTGAGCATATATGCATATAGGAAATATTTAAGGTCATTTAAAATAAATCCTCATATTGGTTTTATAAAGAATATTTTTATTTATTTGGTTAGTGGGATAGTGTTTTCCTCTTTTTTCATTTGAACAAATTACCTGTCTGTTTTCAACAACAATAGTAACAGGGATGGTTTGTACAACAAAATTAATTTGGCTTGGCTAAAAACGTCCCCAGCCAAGCTGTATTTTTTTCATTGTTAAACTCCATTTACTTGGATTGCTTATATTTCATTATTATTAATAACAGCAGTGTTCTTTCCTTGTTGACATATAATATTTTAAACTTGATTTTTGTTTATGGCATCATAGTAAATTCAATTTATTAGATTTTATTTTAAAGTGATGTATTGTTCAAATATTATTATTTGATGGGATTTAATTCTTGTTTATTTCTGTATGTTTGTATGCTGGTTTTATTTGGATTTAGATTATATATATATATATATATAACTTCTAAATCCTACATGACTTAATAATTGTATCATATATTACTTGCATTTTTTTATATTACATATGTAATTATTTAAAATTAATACATAACATAACTATATTATTACCATTAATCGTGATTTCTGTATATCACAAATTAACCTGTAACATTTCTCGAGACCTATTGGTTATAATAAATTAATCTACGTCTAACCTTCGATGCATAATCATAATACTTCCAAATGCATTTTTTTTATTTCGTTAGTTAATTTATATATTATCAATTACTATTCCTTAAATTATAATATAGATTTCATATTTATTTTTACATAGTCAAGATAAAATTTTAAATGAAAAAAACACTTATCTGATCCAAATTCGGACATGGCAGAGCGCTGGAGGCAATTCCCTTAGTGATGTCTGCGTAAGAAAAAATATAATGCGCTGTATTCCCTTAATTTCCACAGGGGCTATTGATGAACTGAGATCTGCAACGGATCCGGCCTATTTTTTAAGTGCATGCGTTCCAGCTGAGGACAGTCCGGACATGGCGGGCATGAGTTCTATACCGTGGTAAAACCTGCGTACGGTATGATGAAGGGTAATCAATGGTCCAAATCGGACGAAGAAAGGTCCGATGGAGAATCAGCAGGACCGACTTCACAATTCTCCATCCTATCCGAGCTGGAGTGTTAGTTAAGCAGACTCAATGGTCTCACCGAACATAGATTACCAAAATGCACAGCTTCCCCTCATTATGAATTGCTTTTCTTTATCCTCATAACAAGCGTCGCAGCATACGTGTATAAGTCGACGTGGGGTTAATCTGAAACGCATCTCCCTTAGCAGAAAATTATTCAGCAGCCAAAAACCCCGCCGCTCTCCTCTTTTTTTTGCATTCGCCTTTTTTTTAAATCTAAAATCTCTCTCTTCCAAGCTCCTGGTCTTTTCACTTCTCTTTGACAGCTGGAAAAAAACAAGGTTAGGTATACGTGTCCATTGGCTGCTTTTCTTACTATCACAACCCTAAGGCCTAAGATCCTATAGTGCACAAGTAGCAATCTCTTTGCAGAACCCACGTTATGATAGATTTATGCCTTGCCTTTTCTGGCGCCGACACGACATTTTGACTCTCTCCAGTGACACCTGCCTGAGACCGCCAACAAACAAATTCCAGAATCAGACCCAAACGCCAAGAAACAAAGTAATTTTGCAGTTCAAGGTCAGAGTGTCGCAGAAGTTAGTGAACAGGGTTTACTCTTCGTAAATAAAATTCCTTTTCTCCGTACCCAGGTGAAAGAGGTTGCACTGTAATGCCCTCACACATCTCAGGAGACAGTAACGGGGGGTTAAAGGCAAACTCCAGGCTAGGGTCAATAAACTTCTCAAGAAACGTGAAAGGAAAGAGATAATCTCCGCTAGGAAAACCAAGTCGCGAATGAAAAGAGATTTAGTTAATAATACTTGCACAACTAATACTCTCAGGAAACAAATAAAATATTACAATAATATTAATGGCTTATCATCAGATTTTAAATGAAAGAAAAAGAATAACTTTTAAATTACAATTTAACAGAGCCGAAAGGGAAAATTTTAGAATTTAAATAATTTTAAACAAATTCTTTAGTTTAAAATTCTATACAACACATTTAAAGAAACAAAGAAATGGATGTGATATAACTTGCTAAGGCAAAGTGAATAAATTTTACAGACAGAATGACGGATTAGACGGGTGGTTTCTGCGGAGGATTATAGTGCAGGCCGGCGATGAAGGGTGTCGGGGAAGTTGTCTCGCGCTGCTGGCTGTTGCTAGAGGAAGATACAGTATGTTGCGTGATGAATTAATAGAGAAAGCAGTGTGCTAGAAAGCAAGAAAAAAATTCAGTAAAATAGAAAAACCTGTGAAAATGTCTAAGATGCGTTTTTCGAGGTAAAATATCAATTATATCAAACAGGTAACCCTACTGCATTGATTATTCTTCGCGTTGACATCAGCTCTGACAAGCAATCATTCACCCATCTCGTATTTGATATTAAAAAAGTTCATTTTATTTCATTGTTTTCTATTAGCATTTTGCTTCACGTTTTATATATATAAATATATATATATATATACCTATATATATATAAGACTTTAATAAAATTATCAAAAATAATTCATCAGTAGCATTTTATATTTATTTTCTGAAAAAATGTCATACCTATAACTTGTTTTATTTACAAGTTAAAGTTAAAAGATACAAAAGGAACTTTTTTTGATATTTTTTTTATCTATTTGTGAGGGATTAAGATACGAAGATGCTGCTTCATTTGCTAGTGTGAAGTGTACCCTAGATAGCTATTCCTACTGACTTTGATATCAATTGAAAAAACTGTTTACGCATTACATGCTAAATAATACAATAATATATTTGCATCAGAAGTTTATGAGTTTAAAATTTTGAATGTTAGAAAGGCAAATCTTTGTTTGAACACATTATAAATTCTCTAAATATTAAAAAAAAAGAAAATTACATTTTATTTTGATTAATTTTATTCTACAAACATTTATACGAATTATTAAAAATGTTAGGATCCTGAATGTGTCCACTTTTTTTTAATATTAAGAATTTTAATATGATTTCTTTTTTGAAAATATCACTAAGTGTTCTTGCTATTCAATCCAATCCCCTAATATGGTGCAAACAACGTATTTGAGATTTTTTCGGTCAAATTGCAATGGACTACAAGGGGCAACTATAATTCTATATTTAAAAGTCAAGTGTATCCTAGATAGTTAACCCTGTAGGTCTGTTACCAAGTGGCAATGAATGACTTTGCAATCATCATTTCAGGTATAATATCGTACTGCAAAATATAATATGGTGCATACTATTACCATGTGTCCTTATGTTTCGAATCAAGGAGAAGCAAGATGTAAACATTCAAATTAATTTACTTATATAAGTTATTAACGAGCTTAAAGGGTCAGATGGTTCCAATTGATCACTTAAATTACTTTCCTAACCCCTCAAATGTAATTCGACGTGCGTGCATCAATTGGCGCAATTTTAAATTTGTACACTAAAGTCTTCAGAGACGTTATAATTCGATACAAAGTTATATAGATTCCCATTAGCACATTTCAGTTGTCCTTTGGGTTTCAAGTAGATTAGAAATGACAACACATTCACTGAATAGAAAGTGTCACAAGATAATTCAGAAAATAAACCAGATAAGGGTTAACTCTTGATATATTAGCAAAGAAATAATTTAGTGATCTAAATGCAGTGTAGTTTATACATTGACCCATACGATTTCGAAAAATGTTGGACATTTCATATTCAATCATTTTAGAAGAATAAATTTAAATAATAATAAATAAAGTAAAACAGAGACTGATTTTCTGAATCTAAAAATAAGAATATTATCCTTATATGATACTTTTCTTAAATTCGAAGAAGTTTCTATTCTTAAACTCTCAGCTGCCATGTTTAAAATGGCGCTTTGTAATGAAAATTTACATTGTATGAACATTCATCAATTAAAAGAGGGCTATTTTCTAGAGTTAACGTCTGTTTATGGACTGACAATCTGGGTACAAATAATTCATTTGATTCATCGTTTTTTCTTTACAATCATTCAGTTTATATTTATTTCCAGATATAATTTTTTACATTAAGACGCTAGAAAAATAAACATTTCAATTAAGGACAGACGTTTTGATTAAAAGCTCTACCACTAGCTAATTCAAGAGCACTATTTTAATTCAAACATTCTTTATATAAAATTTTCTACACAATGACTATTTAACTGTCTTTAATACGTCAAGTAATTTCTTTAATTTATAGCTTGGACTTGAATGTCAGAGCTGGAAACGAAAGTCAAAGTTGAAGTTTTTATCATTGGATGGTACCAGGACCAGGGAAAAAGTTTTTTAAATTCCTTCTGAATTTGAGGTTTCGTCCCCATCTATTACCTCAATGAAAGTAGTTTTATGACATCTACTTGAAAATATGCAGGCACATACAAGCAATCATTATGCTATTTAAGCACTACCTTCGGATTTTTTGAGTTTCCAAGCTGTTTTCCGCATTGTTAAAGTGGATTGCTCGTTTTCAGAAAACGGGAATTTTCGGCGTCCCGAATCTATGATGGGGGACAAAGAAGTAGGCCACTTATAAACGGGACGTATAGTTGCATTAAATATGTCGCGATTTAAATGTTTATTAAGCGATTCCAGCGCCACTCCAATAAAAATAAAGAAACTCAAAGCCAATAAGCTCATGATTTATAGAAGAAAACATGATGAAACCTAAATTCTATGACTGTTCGAGACAGCATAATGTTTTAACTGAGAAAACCCTATTGAATGTTTAAAGATGGAGAATATTATTCAAGATTCATCGGGACTAGAAATAACAAAGTACAGTACATGTAATAAAACATTTATTAACTGTACTTTAAGTAAATGAAAATGTAGAAAACGATATTTTGCTTTATAATTCTAATGTATCGCATAAGTTGAAATTTTTCAATAAAAATTTTTATTAATAATTATGCCTTTAGAAAACTGATAATTGCTTTATTGAGTCAAATTAATTAGAAATAACACCTCTCTTTATAAGCAAAACTGAAAACGGCGAAATTAAGCAAAACGGAAATTAATACGACCACGCTAGTATTATAGGATAAGTGTAATAAGCGCCGGCTAGAACCCCGAAATGAAGTTGGTTTTTTAAAACTTTTATATCTGAACAGATCATTTCCATGTAATGTTCCGTGCACAAGCAGATTTTAGCCAGACAAGTCATTAGTGGCAAAATGAGGAAGAAGCGATTAGCGGAATGAAGTGTATTGATAACAGTTGGGTACTGCTCACGTACCTACCATACGTACTAAAGGAAGTAATTGCGGGCCCTGTTTTGTCCTGAGTCTTAGGGAAATACTGAGGAAAACGGCAGATAATTACTTTTTTAGCACCTCCAGTGGTCAATGGTCAGTAGCGAACTGTTAGCAATGTACTTCACGCCGCCAATCGTTTCCCCGGCATTTGATCGCTCAGGATTTGTCCGGTTAAAATTTGAAGTTGTGCAGAGTGCCTAAAAAGATGTAAAGCCTATTTCAGATAGTATTAGAGATAAACAGATATTCACTTTCTCAGGGTTGAGAAATTAACTAAATCTTTTTAAAGAAGACATTTGCTCTTCTCTTGAAATGTCGTATCAATGACTAGGTTGAAGGATGTACTTTCTGTTGAATAAATATCGATATATAGAAGCCATATCGATTCATTTTTATATCTATTGCAACTAAATTGACTCTCTAGAAGCTGCTATGAAACCCCAAACCTTAATCGAACTACCCCTCCTTTGCACACACACACAGTTCCTGTCATATTTATTTGCTCTAGCGTTGTTTTTGCTTGTTTCTCACCAAATTCGTCTACGTCTGAACTTTAGATATTGACTTAATCTCTTCCGAAAAAGTCACGGATATGGAAAAGAAAGGGACCTTCTCACGCTCTTTTGCAAGATCAAGTCTCTTCTTGCGATTCGCTTTAATTGAGAACGGTTTCCTTCGCATACGCTACTGGCCAAAAGTATTGCCAGAATGGTAAAATGCGAAATGTTTGGAGGTAATTTGAATAAAATGGTTAGCTATCAGTTGTGGATAATCATGGGACACGCAATCGTGGTATCTCACATTTTACCGTGAAGATTCTGTTGTGAGGACATTTAGAGGACAGTCCACAAGTTGATGAACACCAAAATGAATTGGGCTTTATTACCTTTCACAGGAAGCTGATAATGTTTTGAAACTATCATCAATTATTTTTCTACTTATGCACGTTGTTTACATGCATTTTCATAAAAGTATTATGATTATTCGGGAAGATATAAAGGCTTTTTTAAAACATCCGAAATTTTTCGCATATTTTTTCCTTATAACATGCAGAATTTTACGTCAAATTTTGCGAAACTTTTAGACTACTCGACAAAATGTTAGAGAAACATTGTATTAAAATTTGAGGATATACCTTGAATATTTCTGGTAATATAAGTACTTGTGTTAAATGATTTTTAATTGCACTCGCGGGAAACATAGCGTAAATTTTCTTAAATATCGTCGAAATAAAATATCTAAGGCAGCTTATATAAAAATTGTTGTTGAATACTTTTAAGATTCAGAACGTTATACGCATTGCAACTATGAAATGACAAAAAATGGTGACTGGTTTTCCACAAATCAATAATTTCTAAACTTGGATCTTCATTGATTTGAAATTTTAATTATGTATTCAATTTATAAGTTCAGATGGGAACTCATGCAATTCAAATTTCATAAAATTTAATGTTTCTGCTCGAAGAATCAAGTTTAAAAAATATTGATTTGTGGAAAAGCACTCATAATCCATCCCCCCTTAAATAACTACAGGAATTCTGCCGGTTGCATTGCCTAAAACTTTCTAAAACTTAATGATATTCAAATGGAATATTTATATATGCTGCCGTAGATATCTTGCTTGGATATTATGAATGAAAATTTGCACTATTTTTCGAGCTTGCGCAGTTAAATGTATTTACTATATTTACTCATATTTCCTCAAATATTCAAGCTATTTACTTCAATTTTAATACAATGTATCTCTAACATTTTGACGCGTTTTCTTCAATTTTTACAAAATTTGGCACACAACTCTGCATGTTATAAGCAAAAACACTTGACAAAATTTTGGGATGTTTTAAAGAAGCCTTTATATTTTCCAGAATGTTCATGATACTGTTATAAAAATGCATGTAAGCAATTTGCATAAGATGGAAGATAGATGGAGATTATGGGGAAATGAAAATTTCAACCCTTCACCATTTCCACCTCTATGAGTTCCAAAGCGCTTCTACGAATTCGGCCGAGGATTTTACCCTCACTACAACATATCCCTCGTCGATAAACCGATAAAAAGTTACTCTATTGACAAGACATTAATTAAGATCATCTTCAAGATAGGTGGTGATCTGCAGGAAAATTCCAGACGTTTTGTGTGACAGCATTGCAAAGAATAACATTCCTATAAGGATTTAATGGAATAGGCTTAGCAATAAATGGAATGAAATGAACATATACATTTTACTTCCTTGTGTACTTAGTAAGAAACCGCACTCGGGGGCACCACGAGGGCGTGGATGCGAAGAGGCCGGATAAGTAGGCTGGTTCTCGCTTTCCTGGTGGGTATAGAAATGGTGTGGGTTGGGTTATCCCCCCGATGATGGAACGCCCATCCTTCGGGAAGGGCCAGGCCGTGTCCAGTGACGGCCATAAGGGCTACAACCTCGGTATCCGAGATGTCGTAGCGGCCATTCTCCATCTGACCCCGAATATCAAGACAGGTTGGGAGTAACTCGGTATCCGGATACGTTGTTTGAAAGATCAAGTATTTTATCCATCTATTCAAAATTCGACCTTGAGATTTTGTTGAATCTCCGCTTTTAAGACTTCACTGATTTCGAAAAAGAAATAATTCTCGGAACTATGTCTCTCTGCCTGTGGGCACGAGAACTCAAGAAACGAGAGGGTTAACCCGTATTTTACCATCGTCCTATATATAGGACAGTTCAGATTTGTCGAATTTTCATAGCCAATAACACATTTTTAATTTATATTCCGCTTCTAAATTATATTTTAAGATTGATAAGTGCTATTTATTATCTTTTTAAGTTCAATTTTGATCATTTTAAAAAATTTTAAGAGTTTTGAATTTGGTTAATTTTTGCTACTTTATTTGACAAGAATTATATTTTTCTTTTAAATAATTATGAGAAAAAAATACAATTTCTTTTTTCAAATTTATTTATGGCATTTCTTATATGTTATTTCTGAGTAAAATTTGCAAACAAAAAGCTATATTCAAACTGGTTTTACAAAGGTTTTAGGTGCTGTCCTATATATAGGACGATAGTAAAATCCCCTACTACGCACACCCATATAAAGGCGTTTGAAATTTCGGGAAAAACGATTAGAATATCTATGTTTTACTTATTGCAAAACTCAATAGCATCTAGTTTGCTTGGAACATGAACCTGTAGGTGTGTCTTGAGTAATATATTTGTTCTGTTTCTTTGGTCGTGAGTTTTGGTCACATGCTGACGCTATCTTTTTTAGGGAAAAAATGCTACTGTTCGAGGTGTGATCTGATTTCATATCCTTACAGAACAGTATTGGAAATGAGTCGGAGATTTTAACTGAAGAAGCTTTTGAGTATTTAATGCCATTGGCCGATGAATATGATGATAGTGATTTTTAAATTATAATATCACCACATGTCCCAGAAATTGTCACTGATGATTAAAAAGTTGATGATGCCTGCAGCAGCATTGAGCATGGTCATGTTGCTTTTGACGAAAATATTCAAGAAGAAGCAGATGGAACAATTGAAATTCTAAAGGAAAAAAAGATGCTGCTGAATATGTTTCAACACCTACATGGACTAATTGTGCACCAAAATTTTTATCGCTCCTAATTATTTTACGGATATGATTTCAGGAAAGTCACCTTGAAACTTCTCGAGATGATGGCTGAAAATGTGATTGTCCAGCTATGGTAAAAGGGTAACAAGCATGCTTGACAGAAAAATATTCACGATTTTTGTCTAAAATTCGATTAACTTTAACAAGTTTTGGGAATTATTTTTTATAGCGGATGTTACATTTTACCCAGAGAAAAAATGTACTGGGGAAATGCTTCTGATATTGGAACAACGCTTGTTAGTCAAACACTCTCAAGAAAGCGATACTTAGATATCAAGAGTTATTTATATTTCAATGACAATACGTCTATTGATCCAGATCGCTATTAGAAAGTACGTCCAAATTAGAAATTGTTGAATCAAGTTTTTTAACAGTTTGGTATGTTTTATATTTAAGTAATGATGAAAGAATAGTCCGCTATTTTGGAAGACATGGATGCAAACTGTACATGAAAGGAAAACCAGTAAAATTTGGATACAATCTAAGGATACTCTCATCTTTCGATGTATATCCCTCTCGTATTATACCATATCAGGCAGTAAAGCAATTATGAAAACAAATGTGGCATGACTATGAAACGAAATCATTAGCCCAACCAGTCATTGAAAATAGGCTGTCTTTTGTTGAAACTCCTGCAAACCACAAAATTTATAAGGATAACATTTTTACGTCGTGTGATCTTTTTGGTCTCTCAGAAGCAAGCGTGTCTTTGCTACGGGAACAGTTAAGGAAAATAGAATGACAAAATGCCCTATAATAAAATTGCAGCTGTTCGATGGATTGACAATAGAGTTGTCTCATTGATCACCAATTTTGTCGACAAAAGAGGCTTTAGAAATGTAGAAAGAAGAATGAAGGGTGGAAAGCAGAAAGTAGACATACCATTGTGTGTTGTTTCGTATAATTTGTACAAAAATGGTGTAGATTTGTTGGACAATCTCATAAAAACATATTTTTCATCCATGCAAGAAAAAAGTGGTATTGACCATTATTAAAAAATGCATTTGAGACATCACTGGTTGCACTGGTTTAGAAACATTTCCTCCAGAACAAGTTGTAGAATTTCTCGAATTTCTTCGACATTTTACAATAGCTTACCTGGGATTGTGTGTATCTCGCAATGTTGAAAGAATGAGTTTGGGCATTCGAAAAAAAGTCCAGATTACTCCAAATTCCAAAGTGAACCCTATCTAGAAAATGGAAAACAACGCCAATGACAGCTTAAAAACTGTACAAGAAAACCCTTAACTATTTGCCAAAAATGTAATTTAGGACTTTGCTTTGAATGTTTACTACCATTTCACGTAAACCAAGATGCTTGACTGCAAAGCATGTAGTAGTGGATTGTACCATCGTCCTATATATAGGACAGCTTGCAAAAAGACAACCGATAAAGTTTTCTTAAGTTTTTTAACTCTATACTTTTGCTTGATGTCTCATTAGTCTGTGATAGAATTTGTTTGGAAAAATATTAATTTTTTCTTAATGTGGTAAAATATGGGTTAACCCAGAATGCAATGACTATCGGAAGGTTCCTCATTGTAGATTATAGTGATTGTAAAATATTAGGTGATGAATCATATTCAAACAGGTGCGTATGTATTAGAACTTAGCAATTATCTATCACACACTAGCAAGCTCCGCTAACGCGAGGACGTGCACGACTATCGCCGAATAGCTTGCGCATGCGCAGAGATTGCTTCTTGTACGCAAGTAAAAAAAATAAATATGCCTTTTGAACACATTTTTTTAAACGATTGAAACGAAATTTGGGCACAGATATATAATTAGTGATAGTAACCGTCATACCAATTTTTATTTATCTAAGGCAAAGGGCTAATTAACTAATCGGTACCAAACGATGTTGTTTCATTAATTTGAACGCATGGTCCATATCCTTGTTTCAAAGTATCCAGTTCTTCTGCAACCGATTCAAGTGTAGTGTTTATATTCGCGACTCCCGGTATCCAGCAATCTTTCACGCAGTAATGTCCTACTAAAGAGTAGTAAGTCTTAAAACAATCCAAACAAACCAACTCAGCCATTCTTTTGGTGCGTGTTTTCTGCAATAGAATTCTGGCTTTAAAAATAAAAATATTGCCAGGTCTTATCAACTTTTTCTTCAATACAGTTCACTTCGTTAGATAATCTTTAACTTTAATTCTTGTATATTCCGATAACCGAGGTTTAATGTGAAATCTGATCTTTATATCCACATTTATATGCATTGGCAGTGACGCGATACTTGGTTGGACGAATCATGGTGACTAATGTCGAAAAGTTTTAGAAAAATGACCACTTACTCTTAATATTAATTCTTTAATATTAAGTCTTTAACCGCAATTACGAAGCTATGTTTTTGTTTTGTTAAAGATTTCATTGGCCTTTTTTTGTCTTATCATTTAAAAAAATCTGTATGAAAATATAACAGCTTATTTTTAACCTACTAGTAATAATTAATTTTAAGTTACCGATATTCTCATCTGTATTAAGTAGAAAACAGTTCTGTTGATTTTGAACAGTATGTAGCATTTGGTTGCCTAAAAAGTGGTGGGAGCATTCGAATAATCTTCATAATTTTGTTCGTTGGTCAGATGCCGAGGTTCACAACTTATCTAATTCTCTTATCTCAAAATTTCCAAAGCAAGGCAGAAGAAGGACTTTTCAACCTTATAACGTGCACTGGCAATTTATACGGTAGATCTTTAGTGGACTCGGGTCTGGCTCTTTGGACCCATGTCTGTTTTAAAGATCACCTTGAATTATGTACGAGTTATAAATATTTAACTAACTATATAAGAGTTATGACTGATAATTTAGGGTAAAATGATAAAATTTCTTTCGGATTAGATTAAAAATACCTTGCAATAGTTTGCTTTGAACTTAAGGTACAGTTTCTGCTTATTCATAGAGTTTGTGGTTCGAGACCCGAAAACATGGAAAATCTGGATTTTTCGGTATATTCATCAATGCCCACCGCCATTATGGTCAAGAAGTTTTGAGTGCGGGAAGGGTCATATCATCTGGCCTTGATTCTGTATGCCGAGTCCTTTCCCAATACAACCCATGTCCTTTCATCTGTTACATGGGGTATGTTTGTTCCCCATAAGTTTTGAAAATGCTACAATTCAAATTCCATTCATTATTGAGAGGACAAAATGAAGAATAAAGCACTACCCATTCAAGTTCATATTGAAAGTGCACTTGAAATAAGATAATGAAAATACATATGGGGAGACACGCGCATACCACGCGCCGAACAATGTGACAGAAATTGGAAGTTAATCATTCTTCTTCTTTCGTTTTTCTATAATAATGCTTCAAATTTTAACAGCTAAATTTTGCTTAGTGCGTGAAAATTCTGACATTTTCCTTCGTTTAATTTTTAATTTTTCAAATGTCTTGGGTGATTACATTATAAAATCTATTAGACCTATTATAACTGAGGAAAATTGGTTTTCTAGATTGGAATTTGCCTGAAAGCTTTTAAAAGAGATTTAAACTAATTGATTCCAGATACAATTTATTTAAATAATAGGGATTTCTCAGAGAATTTTTACAAAGTTAAAAGGGAGAATTAAACTCATGAATATTTGTCTACCACTCTGACGCAACACATTTGCCATAACTATTTACAATGCAATTACAAGTTTCTATCAGAAATAACGTCGAATTTGAGCAAATCAAACATTCGTTTTTGTTGTTCTGCTTTGATTTGCTAGCTTAACGATTCATGCGTTTTATTTTATTTTCTATTTAAGCGTAATTTGAGGAATCTCAGTATGTCCTCCAAAAGCTGATGAAAAACTAAAACATGAAAAAAAGAGTCTAAAGAATTTAGGGAAAAGAACTTTAATAAAATAAAAAAATCATAATAATTTGATGCGGAATTATGAATATTCAACTAACTGATATATAATGACACTAAATTCCAACCTTCTACTGTAAAAAACAATGATCAACAAACCACTAAATTAAGAGCACGATCAAAACCACTTAGAAAAACTGGATAACAAACAGTGAAAGACAAGAACCCCTACGATAAGCGCATCACTAAAACAAGAAATTATGAGTTAACTCATGGTTTATTATTTTGCACCTAATGCCTGAGACCGCATCGCAAAGTGTTTCATTTTTTAAACTTAGAAAGTT
>BGPR01015182.1:0-37301 GCA_013235015.1 Araneus ventricosus
CCCAGATCTTTAATGTTGATTCTAAAATGTTCTTTGTTAAGTATTGAATTTCTTCATTCAAATTAATTAGTCAATGAAATGTTTGGCATAAATTCCAGTTCTTATTCTTATAGAATAGCAAACTAAGGACATCTGTGTAATAATTACAGTTATGAGTAGTTTAAAATTTAACTGTTAAGTGCTGGAGCGGCATTTAACTCTTTAACATCAGGTTATTTTTAATCATTATTTATATGCAATTCTTTAATATTATTATGTATTTCAGTGTTATAATTTAAATTAATACTGTAGTAATATACACTGAATCTATTAACCTGTGGAAGGCTTACACCTCCTTCAGAAAATTCAAATGTTATGAAAATAGACTAATTTCCCACCTATGTAAATTGCTAAGTGGCTTGCAATCTGATATCAGAGATTTTTAAACAATATTATTTTCTGAAACTTGATAAATTTAGGTCCCTTCAAACTTTCTGAATTATGTTTTAGTTACTTCATTTTAATATTTCTCTATTGACTCTCTTATTTTGAAATTAATTCCTTTAAAAGTCCTAGGCAGCTGAAAAGTTATGCCGCAAAATGTTATTTTTTGAACTTAGTGGACACCCTGAAGTTAACATAATAGTTTACAAAGATTCTTAAATGATGTAAGAGTTGCAATAATCTCAATCTCAGAAAACACAGTTTTCCATTGTGTTGTGTACACATCTGCTATCCCTAGTTGTTGGACATGAAGTTAAATCTTGAAGACACGTTAGTGGCTGGTATCCATGATGTTCTGGATTTCGTGAAATTCTTGAGTAATGACTAGAATGATTATGAAAGTTGCTTATCTCTGTTGCATACATTTTTCTGTGAATAGTATTTTGCCTTGCGTTGTATTCATTAGTTGTTTCCATTTTATCCAACTGAGGATCTTTAATGTTGACTGATAGAAGAGTCTCTGGATCTGATACGAATCGGTAAACATACCTTTCTCCTGAAATGAAAAATTAACACAGTGGTTTATAAAACTTTTTTGTAGCTTTAATTTACTATGTAAAATATTTAGACTAACTAATTTCTTTTTGAAGGTCTGATGGTTAAGTGTTTAGGTGAGATTTATATGTCACTAACTGTTACCCGCGACTTTGTGCGCAAAGAATTTGAATTATTTTTTTTTTTTTAATTCACGAATGTAAATGTTTCGTCACATGTTGAAACGGGAAATGAAAAGTTTTGACGGTTGATAATACATAATTGGACGACAAACAGGAGTGTCTGCTGATATAGTTAGGTAATTTGTTTATCTATACTAACACACTTTTGTATACGACGTTTTTTGTTTTCCTTTTTTTGCATGGATGTAGAGTTTATGTGGGCTGGACAGACGTGAACATTCCACATATAGTTGCCCATGCAAAAAATATGGTTTTTCCAAACGTACGCCTGCTCCTTTGAGTGTCTGGCCCTGAGCCTGGAATATGCTAATTTTAAAGGGAAATGTTACCTTTTGAACTGGGATGGTAAATTCTTCGGTATTGTCAGAATGCGTGGAATTAAAAAACTCTCTCCTCTCGCTATGCCAGTCATAACAGTAGCTGGCACAACGTTTTCACATAGGTATGTAATTTGTAACCATGCGCCATTGCGCAGTCTCGGTACATCCAGGTTACGTATCAATAGTTCAGGCACACCGACGTTTAATCTCAGCTTGTCGGAAGGTACCCCTGACAATTCTAAGGAGTTTAAGAACTCTACAGGATATGATTTTACTTGTTATTGCCCATTACCGTTTCTACAGATGGATATTCTGTAATACCTCGCTGTGAAAATTAAACAAAACATCGAGAGATTAATTCATTAACATCATTGGATCACTGTGTAACCGTATTAAAAGCTGTAAATCCTACGACAACTGGAAAACGGAAGTGTAAAGTCTTTGTTGTTTATGGTCAAACAAAGCAATATTTTCTTATATTATCTTTAACACTGGCAAAAGCCCGGCGCCAAACAGTAATTTGGATTGAATTTATTTCTATAAGAATAAAAAGTATTGTTAGAAATTGCGTTAAAAATATTTTTTAAACCTTTGTAACAATCAGAGAAAACACTTAATCGCAAAGGAATTATCATCTTTAGAAAGATAATTTTCTGCTCTTTAATTTGGCATAAAAATAATTGTTGTCTAATAAATGTTTCAGAAGTTATTGGCAAAAAACGTCTAAGCATTAGGCTTAAAAGAGGCTAATTTTCGTTATTTAATTAAATACCTTAAGAACTAATTAACTCTGAAAGTTAAAAATAGCACCTTTGACCTAGAAATATGCTCTAGAATGTCGTGTGTAAATTTCATGTCGCTACCGTTCACCGTTTAAGTTCTCGTGACCGACCGACAGACAGACAAACAAATGCATGTATTTTCTGCTTTATATTATAGATATTTATAAAAATAAGCAAATTTTTTTAAATAAAGGTAAATTAGTTCAAAGTCTAACCGTTGCTAGTAGCTATAAATTTGTGTTATTTCAAAATCGTCTGAAAAAAAATAAATTAAAAGTTATTAAACTTTAAAAAATTAATAAAAATTGAAGGAAAAATGTCACAGAAATAAAATTAGTATCACTGAAAAGGTAGAATTTTGGACTTTAAGATGGTATAAAAATAATTCTTATCGGACAATTTGTTCCGAAGTTACAGCGGAAAGAAGGATTACGTGATAGTTGATTTTAAAAATAATTTATTCCACATGTTTTCGAATTCCTGAAGGATCACTTGACAGTTGATTGAAAAATAAAATAATCTTCATCGAGAATCGCTGAGTCAATGGGCTTTGTTAATTATTTAATTGTTGTCTGAACTTTTAAAAATTAATAACAATCGAAGGGAAAATGTTACAGAAATAAAACTGGTATCATTGAAAAGGTAAAAATTTGACCTTTAAGATGGTATAAAAATATGTTTTGTCAGACAATGTGATCCGAAGTTATGGTGGAAAAACGGTTTCGGTGAATTTCTAGTTAACTGCCTGTTTAATTAACTTTTGGACTTAGAAAAGTTCATAAGTGTCTTCCCCTTGTCTTAAATAATAAGTGTACAAAATTTGGTTGAAAACCGTCCATTGGTTTAAGAGGAGATGTGGAACATAGCCACATACCCACAATGACTTTTATTTATATTAAGATATATGTATACAGTGAAGTGCAGTGTATGGTTCATTGGCAGTGCTATAGTGAAACGAACTGCTGTAGCAAAAGGATTAAAGTTTTTTTTTAAATTACTTGACTTCTGCTTTTTTTATGGTAAAGAAAATAATATTCTCAAAGTAAGGAATATTGGAAGATCCTGATTTTAAAACTGTACTCTGCTGCATTTTAATTTAAAATATCAGTTATTGGATACTGTATCAATTAATGTAAAATTAATAGAAAAATAAATTTTTAACTTCCCATATTTAGAAAAAAAAAATATGTGACTCGTATAAGCTTAACTATGATTTTGTACTAGCTCTTTTAGACACAATTGTAATTCCTCTTTAATCTAATGATCCATTATAATTTAAAAAATAACTGTATTCTATTTGTTTTACTTCTTTTGTATTCCACAAACTATTTCACTAATTAAACAGCATTTTCACTTGCTTCAAATTACAACATCAAATACTAAACTGATATTACCACTTAGCTGGAAATCAGAATTCTTGTACAAAATTGTAAAAGGTAGGTGACTGGTTTTGAATGATTTATCATGGAATAACCCAAATGCTCAATTGTGTATATATTCTGATACCACTTACCGGCAACTTTCTGCATTATACCTTTTTCATAATAATATCTCAAGGAACGACTAAGTTTGTCATAATTCATTGCTGGCCGATTTTTCTGTATTCCCCAACGCCGTGCAACCTTAAAAGCAATAAGAAAAATAAACCATTAAAAGAAGATATGGTTTTTAACAGCAAGAAAAGAAAATTCAATTGATTTTTAAGACCAAAGGGTTTCTTTAAATGCCAACATGAGTTCATTATTATTAGAAATGTTTAAGTTTAATCAACAGCAAAACCATGTCCAAGTGTATATAAAATTTAAATGTTAAAGTTAATTCTAACATGGTGCACTGGAAAATAATTGTCATTATTATTTTTTTCATACAATTTAACCTTTTCTTTGATAAAGCAGTTTTAAGTTTTATTGAATTTTTGAATTCTGTATTATGAAATCGAACGACTTAGAATATGCTTTTAGAATGTTTTCTGAATGCATGCATTAAATAAATTTAATGGAAATATATGTATTGAATGTAATGCATTTATTTACATTAGGTAATCTTTTTCTCATTCAAGTTAATTATGCCACTGCAAGTGATATTGTTTATTTTATTTCGTATATGTTTATTAAACTACAGTTGCCATCATAATGCATTTTTAGAATTGTCAAGAAAGAATCATTAATTGAGTGTGTTTGAAAAGTATGAGAAACGTTTCTTGAAGAATAGAGGAGTAGAACATTTTTATGGTATTCGTCTATAATAGTTTAATATAATTCTTTGTATATGTAAGTATTGAAGTTGTTATAGTTATTTTTACCCTTTTTATACTGCTGATATCTCTATGATTTTATTCCAGATTGCGACGTAAGTAAGTAACTATAGATGATGGAACTTGACGTACCCAAAAGCCCTCTGTGTGTTACTGTCTTTCCTGCTTCTTCCTATATCTTGATTTAATAGGAACCAGATCGAGGCTTAACTGCAACTGTTTGTTCTGTTTTCTATTTCTCAATCAAAGTTGAGAAGCAACGCAACAATACTCTTTGAGAATTCTGTATTCTGCTTATTCTTTTACTTATTGCTAAAGAACTTAGAAAATAAAAAAAAAATTCAATTCGAAAAATAAAGAACTTTGCAGCATGAAATCGTGTTGATGTTTTCAATTTCAAAGGGTTTTTTTTTAAATATATAAAAGATAGCTACTTATCAATTCTGTGGTTAGTTTTTCATCATCTGTTAGCTGTTAATTACTTTGACAAGTGTCTCAGTACATTTTATCATCATAAATTAAATTTTTAAAATGCAGTGTTGTCTGCAGAATTTAATTTTGTGGGAGCAAATTTATGGTTTGTCTCTTTACTTCTTTGAGATCATGAGAGATACAAATATCGAAGTTACTTTCAGATAGTCGTGAACATTTGAATGATGGATTCTCGGTGATGAGGTATAATGTGGATTTGACTCGATTATTGCCTTGATTTTGTCATCATCAACTACGATGGGCCTCTTTGACAGAAGAGTGTTGTTGAAATCAAAATACAGACTTGACACATTTCCGCGGAAACGCGAATTTCAACTTTTTTGGCATCGGATTTTATCCTTCTTAATTCTCTTTTATATAATAATTCCACAATATTTTTTAAATCTCAAGCACTTTTTGTAGAAATTTATTCGTTTTATTGTTCAATTAATCATACTTATTTTATTTCTCGGTGTTTATGTTTGGAACAATTCATTATTTATGAAGTTCAACTTTTTTTGTTTAAAACCTGTGTCATGTCTGAAAATAAACAGCACAAAATTTTGTGAACCACTGCTTTGCATTAGTACTGCTTTTCTTATAAAGCATTGTCGCTGTAAACTTCACGCAACATTGCACAAGTTTGACGAGCGTTCTTCCCTTTATATAAGTAAAACTGTAAAAAATGGCGGAAATGCACAGTTTGTTCTTTCGTTCTTATCCTTGTCGTGAAATTTCCAAAACTCGACCAAATCGCTCAGTTTTTATTTTAGAATAAAATGCGAATTGCCAAATGAAAAAACAAGAACATCGATGTGGATTATGCAAATGCGTCGAAGATGAGTTAGCTTCATCTAGTTGAAAAAATGCATCATGACTTCTTCGACAACCCAATATATGCTATCACATTTAAAAATTCGAAATTTTCATGTGATAATATGTATGGTAGTTTTTAGAAGTGTTACTTAATTTTGTTTATCTGAAGCATAAAATTGTTTTAATTTTAAATAATATGTACGATTTCTGGTATTCTTTATTTAATTCTGACCAACTGACTATTAAATACATCTTGTTCTACGATCATTTAAAAGACAAGATCAACTGACTTTGCATAGAGCAGTTTTCTACAGATGATACCCCAAAATATAAACAGATGGACTCTAGAAAGAAATATTCTGTTATCCTGCAATATTCATCATCTGGGTACCATTGCTGCCGGATAAGAGCGATTCTGTTGTACCTACTTAATAGATAAGTTTTCGTCCTTCTGTGAATGTGCTACAAAAATTTAAGATTATCAGTGGCAGACTGACAAATTGGCATCTAGCCAATAAATTATTTCTCATTTTCCACCGACTTCACTACCTTTGATTTCCAGTTTTTACTTTTATATTCGAGCGAAGAAGCGGCTCTGGTAGTATTTAATTCTTTCTGTATTTCTTTTAAAATAGCTTATCTGCAGAGATCTGGGGATAGATCTGTTCTAATAAAAAATTATCACTGATTTCCAAAGTAAATGAGGTAGAGGAGCCACGGGAAATTATTTAATACAAAGAATGCTTCACTACACTGACTGAAAAATAATTATTTTTTAATTTAAAAAAATACCACATTGTCCTGTATTAATTTAGATATACCGCAGGAAATTCAAAGCTTATCATTAAATAAAAAAGATTTGAACCAATAAAACGTATAAGTCCTTTTTTATATCTATTTTTTTTTTATTTCAACCCTTGAGAATAAACAGCACAACCTGGCTTGTTTCTGAACTTAATATACGCCACTGTAAAAACACTTTGTCTTTAGATTACGACTGAATAGAATCTCAAGATATCTTCTTAAATTGGAGATTCAATCGTTTTGTCATCGGTGAAAAAGGTTTTATTTCCTTTAGCATCACCTATTAAGGACAGTTAAATAAGGTAATTAGAATAACTTATAGATCTTGTTAAGTAATTCTCTTTAATTCTAATGCTTTCGCTTTACGGTATCTGTACCAATCTGTGCGCAACACCAACGGTACCGGAACTTTGTTCGATATAATGAATGCTTAATGTTTTGCTATATTCAACGATGTGTTTGAAAGACTTGTGTTTTCAAAAGTATAATGAAATTTTGCAAAAAAGAATTGAAAGTATTTTAGGTCTTCGCTTGAAATGGAGACGAAGAGAAAAAAAATCGCTAAAACAATTTTCTTTTAAATTGGTCGAAAATACTAAAATACTGCACAATTTTATCAAAATTATATTATAACATTTATATATTTAACATTTTTTTATAGTATTCCGATTTTACCATTTTGTTAAAAATTATTCCTAAATTTAGTTTTTTATACTCGAGATACTGAAAGCAGCTCTCTTGAAGTTGACCAGTATTTAAAAGTTTTGTTTCCGTTCATCGTGATAATTCTTAATTAAAAACCGTTTATATAGAGATTAAATTAAAATGAATAAAAAATATCTAGTTTTGGAAACTTTGTAAAGGTTGGGCTGAAAATTACACTGCCTAATTGTCCCTACAGGCCTTAACCCGGCCCTGCATACAAGCTGGTCACCTAAGACGGTTAGTAACATTTTAATAAAAGGATCGCACTTACCTCTTCCGGCTCAATAAGTTTGAATTCCATTCCTCTTCCTGTCCATGATATAAAATTTCCATTTGTGGAGGGATCATCCAAGAGCGATACCAGGAACTGCCACAGCTGGAGATTACCTCTTCGAGAAGAACTCTGTTGTGGCCACTGCCCCCCAGCAACAGGTGGGCTTGGATCGGGCGTCAGCAGAGGAGAAGGTGGAGGTTCTGATTTGATTCCTGACGAATCACTGCTAGGTGCCATCCTCTGCAGAGATTGATCCTCTGGAGATGTGTTCTGAAGAATTGGCGAATTAGCTGTTGCTGTTCAATGAAGAATGTAAAATTGATGTTGAACATGTTTTAAAAAACAATGTAGGTTTATTCAAAACAATTGTACTGATTACAAATGACTATAACTTCCTTGTAAACAATGATAGGAAGAAAAGATTTGACACAATGCAGATTGAAACTTATGATTTTATTTGTGTACGCAATAGTTGCCGTATGGACTTCCCTTGGTCACAAAGTCAGCATCCGTGCGGTAGTCCATTGCACTCCCATGTGAAGCATTTTCTATGCGTATCTTCAGTTTGTTCACTGTTGCACGCAAAGGATGCGTAAGACAGAGTCTAAGACAAATCCCAATGAAATGAAGACCCCAAAAGTACCTTCAGAAGATTTAGATAAGTACATAAAAGCGGCTAACGAATTCGTATGTGAGCATTCTTTACCAGTATGACATAAAATGGACTACAGCATGGACGTTGACCAAGGGAAATCACATAGGGCAATTGTTGCGCACGCAAACAACAGTGGCGTAGCGGCAGGGGGCCATGGGGGTTTGATGCCGCGGGCGCCATGGAGTTAAACCATGACTGCGTTTATGTCATTTTTTAAAGCAAAATATGATGTGGAGGTATAAAGATAATATTGTTCCCTGGCTGTCGCTTATGCTTGCTAAGCCATTGATGAAGACTGAGTAAAAAAAAAAGCATATTATTCTCCGGGCGCCACTTACCCTCGCTACGCCACTGTCCATGTTCACAAAACGCTGACGCATTTGTGTCAATTTTTAAAATTATATACAAAGAGGGGGCGAAAAAATACCATGCTCTGGGCGCCGTTTACGCAAGCTAAGCTATTGATGACGGCGAGGGAGGGGCGAAAAAATAATATTTTGATCCCGGTGCCACTTTTCCTCGCTACGCCACTGGCAAACAAAACCTTTTGCTACCTTCTGTATTGCGTTTAAATTTTTCCTTTCTATTCGTTGTTTGGTAGGAAGTTATAGCCATTTGTAATCTGTGCAATTGTTTTGAATAATCCTATATTACATGAATGTTTAACACTATCGTTTAGAATACCTCATAATAAATAGAAAGCATCCACTATCTTTGTATTGGTAAGATTGTATTAAACCAGTATCTAATTAATAACACGATAAAATACCGAATGGGTTCAGTTCAAGATCACATGATGAATGTGAAGTGCACACGGGCAGTTTAATTTTGGGAATGCACTGTTCTTGCATTTTCTGCTTGTTTCGTTTTATCAGAAAATACTACGAGGAAACATGCAATTAGATGACTGAAGCAGTGACCTCATGCTATGCCGTCATGTTAATTCCATTGCAAAACATCATACGATTTGTCAGTTGCTTTAAAAGAACGTGCAATTCTAATTGCAAATTCTTTTAATGCATCAGTGTCTACAATAAATAAAATAATGTTATCATATGATTTTAATTTACTTATACGCTCTTTCTGAAGAGAAATACACGTATTTAAAAGTTAGAAATATTTGTGAAGAAGCTCAGTAGGTTTTCAGATACAGTATTGATCTTAAAAAGATGGAAAATTGTTTTTTCCTGTTTCGCAATACATAAATCTAACTGACATGTCTAACCTTTAAGCCTCGCGAAACTGAAACATTATATATCAGTTTTAAGAACCTTAAGATCGAGATTCAAAATTTTATTTAAAATGCATGCTTTATCTGTTTTTTAGAAATTTTTGTGCAAACATTCTACCAGAGCTGAGAATTTCAGAAAAATACGAATCAAATACCTGAAAAACATAAAATGTCTAGTATACCTTCCTGGATTCTAAGATCAGTATTCTATTAATAGGACATAGAATATCCAAATTTAACGCATGTATCAATTTGATTTATCAGAGTGTTTCAAAGACATTGTTTACAACAGATCAGTCAAAATCTCCTCCAAAAAAATCTAATCTAAAAATCTAATAGCAAGAGATTAAAATTGAAAACTACTATTTTGTCACTTAATCAGGTTCACATTTACTTAAAAATGAGCGAATTCAAAATAGCGCCTTTTTTTCACGCAGTCTCATAAATATTGAACAAATCAAGAACAACACTAGAAAACATCAATTTCATTTCAATCCAAAAACAGAATTTACAAAATAACCTTTCGAGGGTTTTCTTCAGAAAAATTCACCGAATTTTTATTCCCACACATTACATTTCCCCAAAAAACCACCGAATATATAAGAAAATGAAAAAATTCGAAATACTGGCATCAACTACAGAGAAAATATTGGAAAATTTGCACTCCAAAAGGTAGACACATCTCGGGGAAGGTCCCTATCAAGCTACGTTCCAAAATTTATGCCGAAAAATGCCCATAAATATGCGGAGCGGAGTAGACAGAGCGTTCCCAGGAGATGTAATTAGATGGCAGCAAAACGGTCGCGCGACTCAAAAACCGTCGGTTATACATCAGATATATTTTACGTTTTGCCGAACAAAAGAATATTTATAATGCAGAAATAGCGGGGAGTTGCTATGTGACGGTTTCCTTAGAACAGGTGGCACGGCTTCATCTCAGTGGTTTTCAACCTTTTACGTCTTGGACCAAATGTTCTATATCACTTTTAATCAAGCAAGAAATTTTAAATAATTAATATCAAAATACAATGGAACTTCATGGTGGTACTGGTAATTCATGGGTGACGACAGGGCCGGATTACTAAATAGGCAAAGCGGGCAACTGTGTATGGGCCCACAATTTTTGGTGTCCGATATTTTTTTTGTGGCATTTTCAGGTAATCTCATTTTGGGCTTATATTTGTTTTAAAAGGCCTATGTACTTAAACATATTCAAATTAAGTATTGCTTAAATTTCAGAACATTATTCTTCAAAATTATTTCATATTTTCAAATTTGCTTACAGATCAATGTGTTCTAGTTTTTTCCGTAGTTGGCTGACTAATTCAGAAGTCAAAAGTTACGGAAAACTTTGTATTATTAGAATATTAAGATTGTGTCATAAATGTTTTATAAATTTTTGAATGTTAAATTTTTGTTTAAAATTTCTTTTAAATTAATTTTTTTATACACGATTTAATTTTTTAATAATAAAACCAACTCTTTTGATGGTGACACACAATTTAAATATTTGTTATTTCAGTTTATCATAATATGTGTTACTTAGAAAACTGCATGTATAGAGATTAAATTAAAATCAATAAAAAAATATCTAGTTTTTGAAACTTGGAAAGGTAAAGGGGCCCCCCGAAACTAGAATTGTCTAAGGGCCCTCGCAGGGCTTAATCCGGCCCTGGGTGATGGGACCACAAAGAAAATTCGATTCATCCAAAAATTTGAATTAAGAGAAACTGGATTTAAAAGGAGTACAGAGGGAGAAACTGATAATATTTTAACTGAGAATAGAAGTAAAGACTTATTTTCAATATTTAACAATTTCAATAAATAATATATAATAAGCAGTAAGTGATTTTAATAAATAAATTAATTATAATTAAGACGTTTCCAAATTTTAAAAATTATAATTTCTATAAATATATAAGTAATTTTAATAAACTCTATATAGTACTTGGAATACGACCAATAAAATTTCTAACTAAATAATTAAATTCACATCTAACATGAAAAGATATTTTTAAAAAATTGAGGAAATGTTTATAGCATTTATGATTGAATATTTGTACAGCAGTTAAGTTCTCGAGTGAATTTAGAGTCTTAAAAATTACCTTTCGTTAAAAATAATGTAACACATGAAGAGGTCCCTATGAGATATTTTCGAGTGACTCCTTAAAACAGGTGAACATATAAAACAATGACATTAAGTGTAAAAACACGATTTAATAGGAAGAAAAATAAAATAAGAAATATACAAAGCATCTGGAGTGCGCAAATGCTGCAAGCAATCAAGATAACAATGAAAATACAGAAAAAAACCATCCAAATAAAATGAATGAAATCCTTAAGAAATTAAGATTGAACAAGTATGAATGACTCCTTTATAAAGTTCATCTGGTGGATTCTTTAAAATTATTCATACTTGTTCAATCTTTATTTCTTAAGAATTTCATTGATTTTTATTTGGATGTTTTTTCTTAAAACGAGCATGTTGTGCTGTTTGTTTTCTCAGAAACTCATTTCATTATTATGTTTTTATAAAGAATAGAGATGGGAAGTTTTTACTTCCCGTCTGAGTGATAAGATAAATAACTGAAAAGGGGAATTCATCTCCTCCGTTTTTCATTTCTTATACATACTGCTAAATAGTTCATTAGAAACTTTATAGTAAGCAAGATCTCATCCTAATACCGCCACCATTATATTTCCTTCTTTCTCTCTCTCTCTGTCTCAGATTCAAAATAAAAGCATTCCAGTCTCTGAACCGGAAGGCGAGAAAATTTCATCCCCATCTCCACCATTTCCATCCTTAATTTTACCAAGGTTGAAGATAAAAAATGAAAGAGGGTAAAGAATGCAACTGATGAGAGCTGCCCAACGCGATGTCACATACTTCGGGTTAAAAAACAGTTGGAGCTAGGGGGTAAAAATCACCTTTCAACCCCTATCTTCTAAGGAATTACAGCTATCGAAAAACTTTTATTGCAGAAGTTGTTTGTTATGATGAGAAGATGACTCACTAAATTTGTATTATCTTTCTATCTGAAATCGTAAGGGAGTTGCGGGGAAATTTCATTCAATGTTTTTAGCTTCTAGAAACCATATTGAAGAAACTGTGCAGATATTTTCCCGAAACCATGCCATGAAAACCATTACAAAATCAGTCTTCTATAAGGAAACTTTTCATTTTTCTTCTTTTCTTTCCGTAATTCGTGTCGTGTTTTTTAAAATGTATTTTTTCATTTAGAAAATCAAAATAATAACCTTAAAGAATAAAAACAATACTTAAATATAATCAAAGAAAACAATTAATAGTTATAACAATAAAATTTTGTATAAACCCCTATTTACTAATATTATTGTCTCAAAGAATAAAGATTATCCTATAAAAAGCAAAAATCTAAAATACATCAAAAACTGCATACAACAGAATTGCACTAAGAAAGATGAAAAAGCCAATCCAAACAAATGGAAAACCAACCTTTTTAATGACCTATTGGACTGAGGGCCAACATTTTTTTTTTTTTGTGAATCAGTCAACCAGTGAATAATTTGAAGGGTGAAGAGTGGAGGCGCGAAGACTTTAATAAGGCATAAAATTTGAAAGCTATTCATATGCACGAAAATTCTGAAAAATATTTATAAAAGGTGCATTCTATTAACCCTTTCAGACCCAAGAATTTATTATTCATTCTAAAATTCTTCAATTTGTGAAATGCACTTATTTTGGGCCTAAGATGAAAGTTCAAAAAGAAAAAATAAATATTTTAATGTTTTATAATTAAAATTCAAAGTTATTCTAATTGGCATCATTGGAAATTACGTAGCGCGGAAGTTAAATATGCCAAGATATCATTTAGAATCACTGGGACACACCAGCGATGATTGCTTTTAACGGAGCACACGAACTCGACGGTTCACAATCTCCGAAACATAACACATGGCACCTATACCCCTGGCTGAAAAGTTGAGTTTAACCTAGTTAATTAATATTACCTGGAATGAAGATTAATGTTAGTGCTGAAAGGGAAGTTATTAGTAATTAAGTACAATTAGATTTCTCATTTATTCGTCTCCATTCACTTCATTCATTCACCCTTCCATTCTCACATGCATACAACAAGTTATGGGGAAAAAATAAATAAAAACTTGGAATGAAATGAGTTTGGTTAGTAATTGGGGTAGCCCGTTACCTGATTTTAAAGAAATCGCGGCGAGTGAAGACACCCGGGGGAACGAACCCATTTATGGAAGATTGAAGCTAGTTGTCTTGACAACTAGGCTATCGAGACTCACTAATCACTGGGAGTTAATGCAACACAATAAGTGATTGAAATATTTCACAAAGATTGGCATTTATAAAATATAGTAGCTAAATACACATTTGTTGATAGTATTAAACACATTTTCCTTTCATAACTAAAAAACACGGTAGTAATTAAGCTAATTTTATTTTACACGGCAAGCTTTAAAACAGTTATTTTTGTTATTCAGACATGATAAAACATTGCATTTTTCGCACATTACTCTTGAATAGAATTGATAAAATTTCCGATTTCCTTTTCTACATATTAGTAAAATTACGCGTTTGATATTTAGTTTTAAATATTATTTTAAAAATTTCGTTGATATTTAGTTTTAAATTTTATTTTAAAATTGCAAACAGTCACCAAGACGAGTTGAGCTGTGTTCATCTAACATCGTTGATATCAATTGAAGTCATAATATTTCAAGGAACAGAAAAACCCAAATTTTAAAATAAATATTTATCAACAACAACTCAAAAAATATTTTAGCTTATTTAAAAATAATAAGCATGAAATTGTACCTGTAATTTCATTTAAATTGTCTTAAAATTAATTTTTATTTTGACATCTTTTGCTTAATGAAGTGAAGTTCAAAAAGGCAATTTTTAGTACATAAAATCGATAGTGCAGCATATTGGTAAGAAAAAAATATATTTGAAAAGAGGAAAATGCGAAGAATTTAATGATGTCCATTTGGTATCAGAGACAGGTTTAGATGAAGAACACAAAAATAATGAATATGATGATTCAAAATGGCATTGCTGGGACTGAAAGGGTCAATGCAAAAATACTTTCCCACCCTTACAATATAGGTAAATACACATAAAAAGTTTAGATACGTCATGAAATCGGGTTCAAACCATTAGAAATTTGAGAACCGCTTCCCAAAACAAAATCATATTTGATAATTATTCAAGGAAAAGCTGAAACTTCTTCTGCATTGTTATACATATAAATTCCCCACCCGCAGTCACGGATAGAGCCCTGGTTTGAATTAAAGAATAGGGGAGAGACGAACATCTCTTAACAATTTATCTTCCAGAAATAAGCTTAACAGAAATTCGCTCAACTTTCTTGAACTTTGGTTGGCTACCTCGACCAACCTGAAAGCTGTTGCTAGACGAGAAAATACAAGAAAAGAGTAAAGAAACAAAGGACTACAGTCGTTCGGAGAAAAGCAACAGGTTAGCATGACATCAAAAATTTATCGTCGAGAACTAATCCTCTTAGACTTGATTCCTTATTCTGCAGATCAGGTTAGGACTAGATGCGGAGTTCTACTAATCCTACCCCAAGGCGAAAATTAAATCCCTTTCTCTTTTCCCAATAGATTCTGGATTCGAAAAGATAAAAAAAAAATTCCTTCCATTGAAGAATTATCAGTAACATACACTTAAATGAAACGATTTGATTATCTATGTGTTTATTTATTTGAATATGTTATTTTACATGGGCTAATATATCATTGAAAGCAATTTATATGCAATGTTTTATGTTGTATAAGATATCGCGAGGTGATTTGTTTATTTAATTTTATTTACCTTAAGTGAACCAAGTGAACTACGTTTTGGCAGAACAAACTATTTATGTGTTCATTTATGTCACTTACGTTAATAAAGTCATTGCATGATAATTACATATTTATTTGAATTATCCTATGTAGGTTAATAAGTTATTTATTTGTTTTGCGTAATTAAACAGTTACAAGTTATTTATATATGTAATTATCTAAAGTAAGCCGAAACAATTTGTGTAAGTCTATAACTCAGTTACTTAATCATTGTAATTTAATTTTTGCAATTTAATTCAAGTCATTGTAATTTGTTTATTTAATGTAGTTATATTCATTATTGCATGCGTTTTATTTATTTAATGTAGGTTATATCCATTATTGCAAGTGATTTATTTATTTAATGTAGGTTATATCCATTACTGCAAGCGATTTATCTATCTATTTTATGTAAGTTAGACAATAAGTTATTTATTTTTTTATGCAAGTTGCAATATAGTGCTTTATGTATGTTTTTTTTTATGTTGTTGCATATTTACAAAATAGTTAAATATTTATTTGTGTAATGAAGTCAATTATGTCATTGCAAACGATTTATATATTAATTGATTTATTTAAGTTTATTAAATTATGAATGACAGTGTCAGAAAATTTCTGACTATCATTGTCAAGTATTATTGAAGGATTTATTATTTATTAGCCGCCTTCGGCGACCAGCTTGATCGCCGGAAATAAAATTTCAACTGAATCTCATATGCATAATTTTATATTCATGGTTCCTTTAACAAAGTAATTTTAAAATTCAAATTGCTATAGAAATTTAACCCGCGTCCTTTTCGCAACCTTGCACTTGTCCTGTTCCTTTTCTACATTAACGTAAATTACGCATTTGATTTCAACATTAAATTGACTCGGCACATTTTACGTCCAGCAGCATTCAAATTGACTTAAAACACTCTGATAAAAAGAATTAAAACATAGCAAAGATAATCTTTCAGTTTACTCGATTATTTCATTATATACTTACCATCTTGAGGACTTCATTTACAGATTTCAAAGAAAAATTGATCAAATAAAAGAAGAAAGTAAAATCCAAATGATATTTTCTAAGCTTCAAACAGTGGAAGAGAAAAGCGCAATTAAATATTTGTGTAAATAATTAATAGAAAAACATAAATTTGAATTAAAAAGAAACAAAAAAAACTGTTAAGAAATTAAAACAGTTTGAAATGCGTTGCAACAATGAAAAGTATTGTTGTAAATTGTGCCAAAAAATATTTTTAAAAGTTTATTAAAATTAGAGAAAAAATTGTACGACAACTTTATTGACATTATTGAAAAGATAATTTTTTTGCGCTTTCAGATGGGATAAAAAGGATTTTTGTGCTGTAATATTTTCGAAGGTTATTAAGGAAAAACGCAAACATTTCGCTTATTTTTTAATTAATTAAAATTCTAATTAAAATTTCAAAAAACGGCTCCGAGGTGCACATTCCAACCCTCCAAAGAATGTTCGTTCCAAATTTCGTAGCTCTAAGTCAAGCGGTTTGCCCTTGTAGAGCGCCAACACACCCACACACAGACAGACACACACACATTCTCCTTTATTATTAGTAGAGATGTTTACAGCTGTTATTTGAAGAGGTATGAGAAATTCATTATATTTGTTACGCCTTGTAAAGAATAAGGAGATAAAAATTCATTTTACTAATTTATAAGAATTTATTATCTACTGACTTTTATTCATATGTGGCAGATATATTATGCGCGACATAAAATATCAAATTCGACCAACTGATCTTACGCAACAAGGGTTTGATGTATCCGTCATCGTTAACATATTCGAGCCCGAATTTAACGAAATATTTTAGGATAATTAACACATCATTAGAAAGTCCTACCGCACAGGGATTCGACTTGAAGCCCAATCCCTTCCAACGTGCCAAATTCAGGGTAAAAGTTAAACCCTTTAACAAGGTGACGGGAGAAGTTCTCGACTTTCTAATTTATTTGTGAGCGAAACTGTAGGAACGCGTTGTTCAAAGCGCGGACAGAATGTCGTCTATAAATATTGTCGAAGTTTGGGAAAGTTTAGCAAAATGAGGGATACCTGGTATGATTTGTGGCTGGCCAGATAAGGTGGTTTCAATAATAAGGTGTTAACTTGAGCTGCTGACGACTTATTAAGCACCTAGAGATGGATGGATGGGAATATTTATTGGAGGGATTTTCTAGGTAATCATCAGTTATTCAATCTTTTGTGCTCAGTTTCTTAGATAAAACTTCTTCATTCAGATGAAGAGTTTTTAGGTAAGGTACAGAAATAGTGAGAGTACAGGAATTCTTTTCTGAATTTAATCATTTTAGCGGCTTCATCGGAAACTATTGTTTTTGCCATTCAAAAATGTTGCTTAAAAATTCTACAAAACACTTTTGATTATTGATTAACAATTATTCTTTAAATGGTTTGATTTATTTATAATTTTTGTTTAACCAGTAAAGGAATTTCAGTTTAAAAATTCTGATACGATGTCTGATTGCAATTTCAACTCACTTTTCTCCTCAATTCATAACGACTTTTATCAGGTGCGATCAATGAATTAACATGAGCATAATTAATAAAGGTCTAAAAAAATGTTATCATTGACCTTGGTTAAACAGCTGGTTTTGCATATTGAACGAATTGAATTTATAATGACTTTCAAATAATAAAAATGACTTTTATGCCACTTTAACCACTTTTAAAAAATTAGATTTTCAACGACACAAATCATATTTCCTTTCAATGTTTTTGTTTAATTTCTATAAATGAAAAAAAAATGAGCAATGTTAAAAAAAATGTGTGCTCGTTATCGTTGCTTTAATTAAAAGTAAATGCTTAAATGTATTATAAAGACAGACGAATCAAGCTCAAAGCATATTATACTATATTGTTTCGAACTAGAGGTTCGATTCTCCTTTAATTCTCATTACCTCCCCCCCTTCAGTATCATGATGATGCGTGTAATATGCATACGAAATAGTGCATATCAAAGAAGATACACCATTTCGTTGCTCTGATATCAAAATGGCGTGTGTCAAAAACCATGCGTAGTAAAACATACGAAATTTTGATGGAAATTCAGCTGGAACCACTGGCGACTTTTGAGATTTTGTGATAACATCCAACAATCACATATCACATAAAATTTAAGAACAGTAAATAATCCAGTCAACGAAGGGTTTGAAAAAAAAACATTAAATCATATAGTTTTGAAACTTGGGACACATGTTAGTGAGGGACTTCTGATGAACATGCTGAAAATCCCCGGTCCTGGGGGGGGGTGAATTCACGGCGCCATCTTGGATTTCGTCTTCCTTTTTTAGTTTTTCCTGAATATCTCGAAAACTTTTCAGTTTTCAAATTACAATTGATTTAACAAATTAAAGAGCGTAAAATTCCCTACAAATGTATACTTTTATTTTTCTTCCAGCTTTAACAGTTTCCCAGATAATGGGTCTCAAAAATTACCGCCATCTTGGATTTCATCTTTTTTTTTTTTTTTAGTTTCTCGTAAATATTTCGAAATCTATTCAATTTTTAAATTACATGTAATCAGCAAATTAAAGAGCGTAAAATTCCCTACAAAGGCAAGCATATATTTTTGTTTCAGCTTTAATAGTTTCTGAGATAATGGGTTTCAACTTTTGCCGACATCTTGGATTTTATTCCTTTTTCTAGTTTTTCTTGAGTATCTCGAAAACCATTTGATTTTCAAATTACATGTAATGCAACAATTTATTGATCGTAAAATTCCCAACAAATGCATGCTTTTATTTTTTTTTTAGCTGTAATAGTTTCTGTGATATTTAAGGAAAATCTAAATAATACTCAAATTTGACGATTTAAAACCTGCGCGGGTATAAATATTATTATTGAAATGAAGTGGAATGAATCGAAACCTAGACAAAATGACGTTTCATCGAGAGCTACGTACTAAAGACGTTTCACAGTAATTCTATCAAACGAAATTTTAGTATTTTTATTGTATTCGAAAACGAATGAAAAAAATTGGTGTTGGTCTCAAAGGTTAAAAACCTCAAAGCCAAGGCTCTCTCTGAAATATCCACCAATAGTTCAGCTGATTAGTAGATCGTACGCAAAGGCTTCATATCTCTTTATTACTTCCCCTACCCTATCATTTACTGCAGATGCAGGCGGTGGATGCCAGAGACTCAGGGGCTTGGACAACCCCCCGCTGCTCACCCTAACAAGCAGCCACTGTATGGGGAGGGCATTCCTGTTATAACCATCCTTTTCTACTGCATCATACAGGCGGCCTACTCACCACGCGCTTGTAACTTGTACTCGTAGATCACGACAGGGGCACGTGCCTCTATACACTACACGTAAACGTATAAAGGATCCATTACAGGAGCCCCCTTCGTTTTTCGGGCCATGGACTGGATAATTGCGGTCATCTCAAAGACTGGGTTACAAATAGGGGTAAGATTATATCTCGATGGGTTGTCAGTCGGTGGGAAAAATGTTAGTGGTCTCGATGGTTTAACAAAATCTATTTGGCGTTTTCTTACTTAACAAAAAGAGTTTAGGAAGCTGGTATAGATTACAACATTATCAGTTCTGTTCTTGTAAAGAATAATTTTTTAAAAATTACAATTCAAATGCAATGTCGTCTCATACTAATAGTAAAATATGCAATATGGATAGTTAACCCTCCATTAGACTCGGAAATTCTCTTAGATTTCTTGAGTATACTTTGCATTCCTCCTTGCAATCAGTTGGCAATAGTTTCACTCCCTTTTAGCTATCTTCGAGAAGTGGGAATTAATGAAGTTTCTGCTTTAATCTCCAATTGTCAAAGATCAGAAACTACAATTGATATCTCTAAGATCTCCATACCCAAAGTCGCATATTTTTGTCGTATTTTGCCTCACAGTTCTCTGTACAGCAACTTTTGCAATTAAATGCACAGATACAAAGGAACTTTGAAAGGTGTTAGCATCACATTCATAATTGAGTTTATTGTGATCCGTCTCATTATTTAGTGCCTCTACAACATCCTTCAAATATTTTGCAAGTCGTCTTCTGTGTGAAGATTGAAGATTAATTTAAATAGGAGTTTGTGTAACTTGGTAACTAATTTTCCTGGGATATTATTCTCTTTTCGTCATTTATATTAAAGAGTAGCGTGAGTAATTAATTTAGCGCCTGATACTGCTATTTCATATTGATTTCTCGTTTACCAGCTTCTACAAAATTTGAGAGTCCCTCTGTGTGAGTTAGCAATTCTGGTTAATTTTGTACAGAAACAAATACTTTTCTATATTTTGTTGTGCATTTATATCTGTTTTCACATCCTGAATTTAATGTGATAAAGAAGTTTGAAGTGAAAGTGGCGGCTCAGGTGTCGCCCTCAACATCTGAGTGTTTACAGTGAAGAATAAAACTCACTGCAGTCTTTTGGAGAAAAATTTTATTGTCGAATTTGGAAAAAAAGAATTACAACTTAAACAACTGAAATAATTTAACTCGATTCTTTATTAATTGCAGCCACTTTAAATAAATGCGCAATCAAAAGTCCATCTGCGCAATTCAATGGAAGGAACCTTTCTTAGAGATTTAGGCTTTCTTTTAGCTGGGTTTAGTTTTAGTTATATTAACATCCCGTTTTGAAGCAACACAAGTTCTTTTTAGCTTGGAAGACTTCAGAACTTGAAAGTACACCTAATCCTTACTGTTTCTCAAGATTATGTAAGGCCGCGGTGGCCTAGTGGTAAGGTCTCGGCTTTCGTTCCAGAGGGTTCCGCACCGAAGATCCGTTGTGCATTTGGCCTGTTGCATATATCCCCAGTAGCACAGGAATATTATATAATATTTGCACAATGTTATACAATATTATGAACACCGAGGAACACCGAATACCGTAATAAAGTATTGTATTGTATGTATCAGTACTTCCGAGATACTAAATTTTCACAAATATAAAAACAATGTTTATTTATAAAAAAATCTTCATTTTAACTCAGGATATCACTCGATTTGAGGTTTTATTACAAGAAACACCACTGAAACAATTATTCTTTAAGATGCTGAATATTATATCATACTATACAATACAATGCATACAATATTTTGATTTCTACATTTATCAGCATTGTTCAATATTTTAAGGTGAAGTTATTCTTACCGTCTATAGATGGCAGCATGATGATACCGTAACACAATATTAATCAACGTTGAATCATATATGTCCAAAAAATATTTTACAAAATGTTCATTTGAATAATAATGTTTACACGATCATTTTGTTTTACTGTATATAAAAGACGGGCCGGATTCAGTTAATGAAGTTAACCATAAAACAGCTCTCACATATGGATTATCTATTATTCTGTGAAAAAAAATTGAGTGTTATTCTCATTGTAAAAATATACACGTGATTTATTGTTGCGAATCTTGTATTTGATTTTCAATCAATACTGTAATTATAAATGGCGTCTCGTAATAAATTGAAAGAGGAATAAATAAATTTCAAAATTATTTTAAAACCTTTCAAACATATTATTATAATTACTTTTAAACCTTATTGCCTTAATTTATTAAATTAGCAAACTTAGATATAAGAGCTAAAATTGCTTCCTTTTTGACTTCTAATTTCATTTTGAACTCGAAATTGTAACGATAAAACTTAATTTAATTAAAAAGACTATTTGTATTAATTGTTAATGCGCATGAAATTTCGTAGAGATCTGTAACTACATTTTATATCATCATTTACGCTCTCTTATGCAAATCTAGTTGGTCCAGTGGTAAGGTGCCGGTTTCAAAGCTCGCTGTAAGTAGAGGTGTTCAAAATATAACAAAGTGTTACACAGAAGTTCAGCACTTGAGAATTAAGTGATTAATATTTTTCCATGCTTCTAAAATGTATTTTTAAAATAGTCACTATATTGTTACATTATACAATATTATATAATATTATTCAGTATAGTACAATATTATTTAATATGGTATAATATTATACAGTATTATATAACATTATCCAATATTATGAAAAAAACATTGCACAGTATTGAAAAAGTCTAACGTTTTACACTGTTTCAATATTGGGAAAAATATTGTACAATATTACTTTTTCGAATTTTATGATGTAAGACAATATTATGTGATTCCTGGGATAGGGGCCTGAATCATATATAGGCGGCAAAATGTCCTCTCATTGGTGTGGTGCGGAAGTTTGGAGAGGGGGTGCCAGCTCAAGTGACATCCTCGTCAACTCACCGAGGTTCAAAATTACGAGGTCCGTCTCAAAATAGCCCGCGAGTTACTTCAAAACGGGATATTAATATAACTAAACTAAACTCAAAAATTTTAAAAATTTTCTTACTAGCTTTTAATTGTCTTACACTTACACAAACTTTTACCAAAAATGCACAAAAAGCGTATACATTTCGTACATTTTTCTTCCGTGAATAAAATCCATTTCTAAAAAAACAAACAAAAAAATATGAGGAGAAACCGCGCTTTCTAATTTGATTGCATTATTTGAAACAGCTCTATTGAAAGGCTGCGATCATATTAATATTTGGAAGCATTAATTTCTAACTTGTAATAATAGTTAAATTTACCGGGTGCTCAAATGTAAAAAAATAATTTAAATAGATTATTTTAAATATTTAGCAACATGGTTTAGTATATAAGATCAACTTAAAACTGTTTTCAAAAATTTGAATTTTGTACATTTTTTACTATGAAATAGCCTACTATGAGTTGTTTATTTGTCTAGGCGGTATTTTTTCGTTTCATTATTTTTCGAATAATTGTTAATAAAGTGAAAATAATTAAAAACACGTTTTTATTTGTGCACTAAAAAGTAGAAAATATTTTTTTACTAAAATTCTGGACGTGAAAGCAAAAATCGTAAAAGGGAGACGCTATTCGAAATGCTATAAGTAAACTGGAATTCTAATCATTTTTATAATAATATTCTAATTCGTAATTAATGTTAAGGAATTTTCTTTCTTATAATATTCATTGTAGTTTTATTTTCTATTCTTCTTATCTTCAGCTCCTCACCCTTCTATGATTTTCATCTCCAAATTTTTTTATTCTGATTATTATCTTCTACCTTTTAGTACATTAACGTGTTTATAAACCTTTATATTTTAATAATAATTTTCTCCTTTTTTTTGCAGTTTATTTCATAATTCATTATACATTCTTGTAAACATTTTTCTTATATTCACTACCAGATGGAGCCCTTAATATGGAATCACAATTTAACTAAAATTTGTCAATTAATTGAAAATTAATTTCTAAAAATATTAAATTATCATCTATAACGCACCACTATAGAAATTTCCAGAACTCTAGCGCATTAGGAAGTGAGTAAAAAATAGATTACAAAATTCCCTCTTTACAAACATGGAAGTAAAGTAAGTAGTAAAAATTAATAATAAGTGAAAACGTGCAAAAATAAAGCTAGCTCTTTTTTTCAAAACTGATCAAAACGTCGAATAATTCAAACTCAAGCCCCATTATATTGTTCCTTCCTATTCCTACAATTTACGTTTTCAGTTCACCTTCCAAACCAGATTTTCTTCTACGAAATGGATAAGTGCAAATAAGTTCGATCTCTGGTATTAAACCCGGATTTTTCAGATCTAGCCCTTCCCCACGCATCTATCCCTTCCTTTTAATTCACCATAAACAATAAACCAATTTTCTGTGAGAAAGGCCTTATCTCCTTTAACAGCAGCGCAACCATTTATATAAATCGACGCTTTAAATCCGCACCAAAGTGTGGCGTTAAACTTCCACTTAACTTCGCTTCTCTCCGAGTGGGCCAGGCCCCTAAGAGTCAACAGCGAAAAGACATTATTCGGCATTAAAAAAGGTCCTCCGATGTAAATTCTCCTCCAAAATAGACCGTCTATGCGAGGTCACTTTGAAACTCTGACCTCTGTGTCAACAATGATAAGGGGTTTATATTGAAGGAGAAAGCTTCAGATGCTGGAGGTTATTATCATAGACCATATGCTTATAAAGGTGGATTGAATTATTATTTTTAGGAGGGGGTATATAATAGGAGGGTCAGGTGCTTCTATTGGCATGTAAATTTTTATCGTTTGAGATAAGAGGTGATGTCACTATTGCTGTCGTAGAATGGATTGAAGAAGAGCGAGTACGTTGTCGCGTTGCTTTATACAAGAGCTTCTTAACCTCTTCGGATGAATGCCTGGTCCGAGCATCAAATTCTAAAATTTTTGATATTTAAATTTATAATATTAAAAGGAATATTTATTTGATATTTTAAAAGGAAAACTTTTTATGAATTTTGCAAAGCAATTTTTGAGCTCAAAAATGAATTTTTTAAAATATAGTAATGCATTTTTTTGTTTTTATTCAGCACAAAAAGATAATATCATTATGTAAGAAAGCCATTATAATTGTATGTACTTTTTGAGATAAAAAAAATCTTAAAACCAAATGATAATGATACACACAATGGAACAGTTAAGAAAAGGAAAGATATATATGCAAAACTTTTATACATTATGACCGCGAATTGGTGAACATTGACAAATACAAAGTTCGTGATCTTCGAAAAAAAAAAAAAATTCTGAACTACTTATAGCTATATTATTACCATCTTCGACGATCATCTAATAACCTACCCCCAACTCTCACCTCACTACTGGAACCAATAATTCTTTGAATCAATCAAATTTAAAATTTACTTGCATTGAAAGTTTGATTTTTTTCAGTATTTGCTAAATATCTTAAGCTTAAGCAATGAAAAAATTTAAAATTGATATTTCTGAGTCAAAATAACCGGTATCAATAAATACTAAAAGATAAAACGAAGATAAAAGAAAGTTACGATTCAAACAGTGACTACTTTAAACCAAAATACACACTTTTTCCATTATTATTACGGAGAGGCTTGGAAATTACTATAGCTCAGGGCTTTGAAATTTATTAAGACCGCCCTGACATTTAGAGAAAATGATAATTTTTAAACTGAAAATTGCAGTAAAAATTCATCTTTATATTTAACAGTTTTATAATAAATAATATATAATTAATAAATTAAAATTAAGTAGCTTTAATAAATAAAGTTATTAATTATAAATATTTTTTCATAATTTTATTGATAATTATTAGAATAAAGAACTAATTTTAATGAACAAATAGTGAACACCACTTTGAATATAAAAATTGTACAATAAAACTTCGAAATAGGAGGTACAATTCACATCAGACATATTCAAAGATTTTTTTAAGTGAGATTTTTTTTGTTTTTTATTGCTTTTTAACATGATATTGTTTATAAGCTGCCATACTGCCTGCAGATAACATGTAGGATGAAAAACTGTTCCAAATGCTCTATAGCAAGGGCGGGGAGCTCTTTTGCATTGAAATGCCACATTAAACTTCGGCAGTCGGGAAAAGGGTCACACGAGCAGAATCTTAAGGGTTTGTTCTGTAATTATTATTTTACTAGAAAATCACCCGTCATGGTATGGTGGGTGCAAATTGCCTCTTCATTCGAGAGATTTCCCGTCAAATTTGACGTGATTAAATAGATATATATGCGAGAGAAATGTTTAACATTGATTGAAAACAAATAAAATAAACATATGTTTTATGACAGGAAATATTTTTTTTATTTAGATACTTCTTTATTCAAGAAACCTCTTGGTAAACAACATTCTGGTAAACAACGTCCAAACCACAGAGAAGAAGAATCTATATCACGCGCATGAAATACCGCTGACGTAATTTACTACTTTCTATTAAAAAACGGAAATTAATTTGAAATATATGATTAATATAATTTAAAATTTCTCTGGAACTATTGGTCATAGCGAGATAAATTTTATAACAATCGATAGAAAATTTTATTTCACTATTTTAGAGCTATTAAATTTGAAATTAGAAAGTCAATTACTCTGTTAAATTTAAAATTACTGAAATTTAGGTTCTCTAACAGTGAAATAATGCTGTTTAACGTCTCGCAGTGCTATGGCGCGAGTTTTATTGTTGGTGACGTCAGAGCGTTACTGAGAGACAGATCTGGGCTATTATAATTTCAGACAATTACATTATTTCAATGTAAACTGTAAATAACGGGTGAGGCCGCATAAGAAACTCAAGAAGGCCGCAGGTTTCCCAACTCTGCTCTTTAGGCAGACCGTTGGATCTAGATCTTCCAAATTTGGCGCATAATTGCTTCTTGGGTAATAGGTGCTCATAGGGAAGGGATTTACAAAATTTTTATTAGATTTTTAATTAATTAAAAATAAATTGAAATTTTAAAAGTTTTTCCCCAAAACTTTGGAGCATGTCATCGCACAAATACCTTTTTACACCAAAATTAAAATTCAAAAAATTAGCTTTTTAGTGATACGAATTTTATTTCCGCGAAATTTTTTTCTTTAATTTTAATAAAGAAAATATAATAATTTCTTAAAAGTAGTTTTAAATTCACTTTTTCTTTAAACAACTGCATGTAACAAAATAGCAAGATGGTGAATAACGAATGTGCATATTTTAATAGCTCTCTTGTATAAATATTAGATTTTTCTACTTATTACTAACTAATGCCTTAACATATTTCGAAACTTTGATCCTTCTGTAATATTATAATGTTTTGAGGCTGCCATTCTTTCCGTAATTAATTGCGCGATGTAAAAATAGGTAATCATAGAATGCAACGTTTTGTACCTTCAAGCCAGACGAAGAGAAAACAGTCGAATCGAGCCTGAAAGATTTTAACGCTAAGATTTTTCTGACAATAGGTTCGAATCGCCTTACACTTTCAACTGTTTGGTTGAATACAGTTTGGTTGAAACAGGTAAATGCTTGAGTGAATTAAGGGCCTTAAGTAATTATTCACTTTCGATCACTAAGCAAACAAAAAGTACGGACGTATTTAATTAACGAATAAAATTCAAGTATAAAAATAACATTTTACAATTTTTAGTTTTGATTTCGAATTAACTAAAATAAATTGAAATAATAGACGATATTTTAAGATTACGTTATATGGTAATTCAAGCTACCATAGAAAAAAAATCGAATTATCTACTCCAAAGACTTAAATACTTTCGAATTAGTCAAGTTCCACTGTATTAGGTTTTATGTCATGCTAAGGTCGAGTTTAAAGGGTGGGGGAAGGAGAAGAAATCTATGGATTTTTTCCCCCACATTAGAACCACAAATTAAAGGAAACTAACAACATGATCTTTGTGAAATTTCGATCTTTGAAAAAAAAAAAACATGAAAAAAGAAAAGAAGAAGAGTATTCTTGAAACCTGTAGTCATCATTGTAAGAATATTCCTATTAAACCGAAACCTTCCGTGCTATATCTACAGAGAAATGAATATAGCGTTTCCATGACAACCTCCGTCATTACATCATAGCGGACGATTCCATTCATGGCCCTGGGGAAAGCTTAGACACTTTCTTTGAAGGCTTAAAGGGGGGTCCCCACACAAGTATCGCGGAGGCTGAATGGCGAATTGTGATTGGCCGCGACACGTCACGTGCTTCTGACATCCGAAAACGGTGTCACACAAAAGGTGACAACTCAACGGGGGAGGGGGGGAATCTTCTCTTTTTTGGAAAAATACTCCCTCAACAAAGGGCACGGTAGTAATGTGTATTGGGGTGCATCTTCAACCGTGTCTACCCCTTTGCCCCGGTGTCGTTCAATGAGGGGTTAAACATGTGGGCTTCTTTCTCAAGGAAGAAAGTATATTTACATTTTGAATATTTACTTTCAGAAAAAAGAAAAGTAAACTTGTTTCGCGGTTTTTTTTTTGTGGTTGTTGGTGTGGAGTAATACATTTCTGTAACGTATTTTTTCTAATTCTGCCCTTCTGTGTCGGTACAGTTTTGGGAGTAAAATTCGAGTAAGTTTCTTCTGTTATCAAGGTTCTTTAAATGTTAAAATTTTACTGATTTATTCCCAAAGAATGTGGATATTATCAGCGCCGGATTGAGCTTTGTAGGGGCCCTTAGGCAATGTAAGTTTCAGGGGTCCCCTTTTCCCCCAGCTTCCAAAACCGATATTTTTCATTGATTTTAGTTTAATCTCTATCTAAGCAGTTTTTAAGTAACAAATGTCATGATAAACTGAAATAGCAAATATTCAATTGCGGGTCGGTTTCAGCACCTCACGTATAAAAAAAGTTAAATCTAAAAGAAATTTTAAATATAATGACAAGTTCTACAATTTTTTTTCCAAGTTTAAATATTCTAGTACAAAGATGTAAGGTATGATTATTTGTGAATCAGAGAGCCAATTTGGAAAAAAATTGGAACACTCTGACCTACAAGTGAATTTGAAAACACGAAAAAAATATCCTGCGAATAATGCTCTGAAATTTAACTGATTTCTTTTATTTTAATTGAATAAGTTCGTGTGCATGGCTCATGTAATTCAAATGACAGCAAAAATTAACATACTCTGAGAACATCGCGAACCCTCCCTCCTCTTTCAAAGTTATAGGATCCGTAGGCAGTTGTCTACTTTGCCTCGTTGATAATCCAGCCCTTGGATATTATTTGTTAGCCGCAGTCAGGACCAGATTATCATAGAGGCAAAGCAGGCAACTGCCTAAGGGCTTCAGTAATTTTGGGGTAGGGGCAGAGTCCATGAAATCTTTTTTTGTATTATTTTCAGAATAATCTAATTTTGTGATTTTATTTGATTTAAAATAGCTGTGTACTCGAACTTATTAAAATCAAGTATCGTTTAAATTTTTGGACATTATGATGTTCTCGTGTTCCCTTTTTGATTTTTTCCAATTCTCTTGCTCATCAGTGTGGTCCAATTTGTTTTGCACTTATCTGACTGACGTAACAGCGAACAGATAAATTCACTGGCAAATGTTGTATTAAAGGTTAGAGCATTTAGATAGTGTTAAAACAGTTTAATATTTTTTAGACCATTTTATTTAAAATCATTTTAAAATTAATTTTTTTTATACGCGAGATACTGAAATCAACTTTCATGAGGGTGACCCGCAATTAAATGTCTTATTAATGTCAGTTTGTTATAATATTTGTCACTTAAAAACTGATTATATAGATATCAAATTAAAATCAATAATAATTATGTAGTTTTGGAAATAGGGAAGGGAAAGGGGCCCTCGCAACTTTCATTGTCTAAGGCCCCTACAAGGCTTAATACGGCCCTGGCAGCAGTTTATTTGTTTCAGTGGTTTCGGTTGTCGATAGTGACATCTTAATAAAGGAAAACCTACACAATGTATCCGAATGCCTAATTAAATAACCCTAACTATAATCCTAAGGTATTCGGAAATTATTTTTATATTTCACTAGAATTTTGTTTTAAAATCCGTACTCAATATTCTGTGTGATGAAATGGATGGATTTATGTTCAAAAGACAACACTACAAGATTCCTTAATCGCAAGTTGATCATCGATTATCACAGATAATATATAATAAGTTTCAATTCTTAAAATTTCTCTCAGAACGTGAACCATTCACAGCAATCTATATATTTAAAATAATTTGGTTAAAAAAAAAAAAAAAACCTTCACCGAGTCTGCCAGCCTCAACCACTCGACCAATTTCGGCTTTTTTTTTTTTTTTTTATTGAAAGGTTGTGAAGTCTAGATATGTCATCAAGGGTCGCCTGTCTCCCCCACCCCCCTCATTTTCGTTCGAAATCCAAAAAACGCTTTTCCACCATACATTCTCAATATGTTTTTTCGATTTCGTTCGAAAATGGGGGTGGGAGGCAGGCAACTCTTGATAACATATCTAGACGTCATAGCCTTTCAAATGCAAAAAACGTTGCCGAAAGCCGTAGGGTGGTTGGGGCTGGGGGATTTCTACAAGGTTTAATAATTTGGTAAAAACCTTCACCGAGTCCGCCAGCCTCAACCACTCAACTGATTTCGACATTTTTTTTTTTTTTTTCATTTGAAAGATTATAACTTTTAGATATGTCATCAAGGGTCGGGTATCCCCAACACCCTCCATTTTCGAACGAAATTAAAAAACCTTTTCTCCACCGTATATTCTCCCAATGGGGAAAAAACATTCAGACAGTTCGCAAGCCACAAGTACTGGACAGATTTCAACAATTTTTATTTCATATTCAATATTATTACGTCTAGATATATCATCGAAGGTCGTCTGACCTCTGGCATCCTAATTTTTGAGAGATAATGTAAAATAAACGGAATATCTTACCGGAAATAACGAAGAGTTATTTGCAAAATAGTACGGAGTTCATGACCCTCAAAAAACTGGGCTTATTTCGTCAGTATATTATGTCACTCCTTTTAACCATTCAGAATACTCTGCTTTATTTTCGCAAGTTTAAAGTAATATTTTTCATTTGCATACATTTCTGTTGTATATCATTGCAATTTAATTTAGTTTTAAAAGCAGGTGATTTTGTTAAGACATATCTGTAAATATTATCTTTTTCAGTTAGAACTTAAATCAAAAGATTTCGTTTCTTTTCATTTTATTCTATCTAAAAATCTATTTTTATTTGATTAACAACAGGAAAATTTGTTTGTTCAAAAACTTTTTTGGAATTCAGTGTTGTTAAATGAGAAATTGAAGTTATTTTTAGAATGAATGTTTTAATTTTGAGATGGAGTGTCAAACGTATTGTAAAATACCAATTAGAGGTGATGGAAACTGTTTATTTAGGGCGAAATCATTCTGTATTTATGGATCTGAAGACTTTCATGCCGAAATTCGTGAAAAAGTTATACAGAACATTACAATTAGATGAAGTTTATTGAAAGAGTTTACAAATTTAAAGGAATCTGTTGTCTACATAGAATATGAAATTTACTGTGGCTTTATGGTATGTTCCACTGATCTTCATGCAGTATAGGGCCGTCCACAAATGATGTCACGTTTGGAGGGGGGGAGGGGATTCGTGAAATTGTGACAGTTTGTGACAAGGGGGAGAGAGGGGATAACAAGAAGTGTGACATCACATATTTTGGTTAAAATTAAAACATTTAAAATTAGCAGATTAAATTTTGAAGTTATTTTGAAATTACCAGAATTTGGAGGTATTTTTTAAAATCGAGGCTAAAACAACTTTCATGTGATTTTTTTTCTCACTTATATTCCTTTCTTTTCGAAAAATGCATTCAGGGTAGGTTCTGAGAATATTGGTAGTAGCAGAAATTCTTCACCATTAGAGGAAAACTTCCCCCTATCACACCATTGAAATGTTCAACAAAAGATACGACGACCCACCTGGGTGAGTGGTAGAACTAGTAGTGGCACAAACAGGTTGATCTTATTGAGGCATTTTTTAAAATTCAATCTGTTTAAGAGTATATTGTGTTCATAAAAGTAAAGATAAGATTTAAAGCAAAATATATCACATTCCAAAATAGCACTGTTTTCAACTGCCGTTTTATATCAATATTTTATTACTATTGTATATTAATTAGGTTTTTTGTTGTAAACCTTAATCTTATTTCATACAAAATAAGTGCACATATAATCATTATTATTGTTATGCTCACAAATGTCATTAAAACACATAGTTAAAGTTTAAAAATAAAATTTGATATATGATCTATAACGTAGTGCTTGGTTTCTGAACAGCAAGTGTATGTTTATGTAATATAGCGTGACATGTGATAAGGGGGGAGGGGGTACGATGAAGTGTGACGCTTTATGATAAAGGGGGGAGGGTCAAAAATATTGAAAAAAAGTGTGACATCATTTATGGACGGCCCCTATTTAAAACTGAAAAAAGTAGTGGCTGAGAGTCTCGAAGCAGCGAAGTGGCAGGGTCAGTGCTAAGAAAATTGGTTCTGGTCGCGAACCCGCCCGGAGGGCGGCAAGAGTGGCTAGATGTTAAATAAATTACGATAAAAAATAAATTACGATGTCCTAAAATTACGACAGTTTTAGGAACAGAGTTTTCTAGCATGTAATTATGAACGAACTGTAATTGTTCAGGTGGATATTCACTAGTGGTAACTAGTGGTTCGATATTCACTAGTGGTAACTAGTCGTTCGATATTCACTAGTGGTAACTAGTGGTTCGATATTCACTAGTGGAAACAGAAATAAAATTCTGAAGTTTTTCTTTCGATGTGAAATTGTTGTTCTTCAGAGCTGTTTCAGTGGAGCCCTTCCCCTAATTCCTCTAACTAGATTTTTTCATTGATTTTAATTTAATCTCTATATAAGCAGATTTTAAGTAACAAATATCACGCCTTTTACTTTTGATGTGAAACTGTTGTTCGTCAATGCCATTGTTTTCATGTGATCGGCACCCATATAATTCATTCAATGCACTGGGTACAATGTTAGTAAGAAATAGATATTTCTCAGCGAGAATATGTAATAGTTGAAATCTTAAACTGATTTCTTGAATCATTCTGTCAAGTGAAAAAATCATTTCTCGGTGAATTTCCTCTTCATACGAGATAAACCAGCACCACTCGAACCTTTCTCATGTATTGGCAATTTACCGATAAAAGTCAAAGAATATAAATTAATTGCATTAGTTATTTTGTATGTACACAGTGTTTAAACTAGCACGGCTGTTTTTAGTTGTAAAGTTGTTTTTCTGCCAGTCTGATTTTGCTTTTCTTCCCCCCCTTTAGCTGCACCCCTATTTATAATTAATATTTCAAGACAAAATTTTTCTTGCATTTAGGGTGGGACTCTTGGCGCGATGCTGTCTTAGTACGCCTTGCATTTCAATTAAATTGCTTTATAACTATGCTAACTCAGGTATTGTATTTAAATAGAATAAACGTAGGTCGATAAATGTAATTCATGTGTGAATTAATTTACCATTGGAGCGACTTGGATGGCCATTGCTTTTTAGGTAGAAAGGCGTTGCTCTGGACACTTCCATGGCTGAATTCGTCGCTGTGAATGATCCTGCATAGTTGCTTCCACTGTGAGCCGGAGATATACAGCTTGGGGTCTGATTCCAGCTCCTACAAAGCAACATTTTCGTTAAGTTCAAAATTATGTGCACCAGATATTGAAAAAGAAGTACTGTGCATAAGACTTAAATTAATTGAGTAAGCATATCTTAATCTTATCCACTTAATTTCGTAAGCATAATATCTACTAAAAGTTAATTCATATATAAGAGAAACACGTTTGATAAAGATTAAATTATCCTCATTTTGATACTTATGTACCTGATTTTGTACTGCTACTTCTGTAATAGATTCTGTGTGCAAAACAGTGATTGCTCTTATACAGTGATCGATCGTGTCTAAAAGCATGTTCACAGTTTATCTTAAAACGTAGCTTAAATTTTCGATTAGGATCTGCTCCTTCCTTTCATACATTATTCAAACCAGTGACTCGTCCATATCCTCCACTCTTTCTTTCCTGTCGTACAGGGTGTCCATAAATTATTGTCGGTATTTTCTTACCTCATAACTTTTGATTAAAGAGCATGGCGATAAATATTACGTATTCATAAAATGCAACTCAAAAAGATATTTTAATAACGCAAGCCAAATGGCAGCCTTTCACAGCATGTAACCCATCGATACTTGGTGGGAAACTGAGTTCACTGGCGATATGTCTAGGTTAAGGATTGTAAAATGCCTAGTACCTAGTACCTAGAAAGCACCTGAAGTAGAAGCCTGATTTTAGCACAATATGAAGAGGTAGGTTAGCTTCCTAGAGGGGCTTCTGGGGATACTTCCCCAGATTTCTGCTTCGCTTGGATAAACACTTCCAGCTGCCAACTTATCTGCTGACAGAATTCCGTTGCTAAAATGCACCTCCGTATATCAGCATTTGAATAATTCTGATTAAGAGCACAGTCAGAGAATCCATAATATTTTTCCTCCATTCCGCGTTCCTTAGCCATACCTTGCTACATGTGTGTCGTTACAAAAGTTTCACTTGAAAAGGGAAAGGCTTGTTGAAATAACTGCTGAGAGTTACTACAACAGGCGAGCCGGCCACTAATTCCCATAGAACAATTATTTTTTTAAATAAATTCGTTCTCGGGATAAATAGAAAAATAACTCACCATCCACTTGAATCGGCGTGCTGGATCGGTGGTTCGTTGTAAAATTCTTGTTTACTTCCTATGACCTCATCTGTAGAAGTCTGAATTGTCCTCCAATCACAATTGCTGCTGTAATAATAGTGCCTTAGAGGTCTTTGGTGCGAGTGGTGAGGATGGGCAGCAGGCCTAAGCTTCAAACAGGCATCTCCAATGGCTGGTCGGTTGACAAGAGGACTTCCTGCACTTGTATGTGGATAAAGTCCGCATGTTCGGTGCAGGCAGCAGTCTGAATTGCACAAACCTGGAGGATGGTCGGCTTTCATAGTGTAAGGAAGTACTGTTGTTGATGGCGATGGTACGTCTCTAGAAATTGAAAAGAAAATTTTTTGAATTATTGTTTGGAGGAATATGAATCAAGTAAGGATTGATAGTAATCGCGAGTTAGCTGGTATTTGTATTATCTTGTTTTCATAGTGGCCAAAACGCACTTGCATTCATTTCTTCTAGTGATTGCAAAATAAAATACAGAGGACTAGCGCAGGGACTCGTAAATTGTATTCCTCTCCTTAAATTCTGTAAGAACACTGGAAAATCAATTGTAAGCCGTTTTATTTTTAAGAACAACACGATACTGAAAACGTTTTTTCCTCTCATTTTCATTTATCGTTTAGTAGCTGTTCTTTATCGCATTAATTTTTGTAACTTTTTATTATCAATCCCCTTGGATATCAAAGTACAGTCGGACCTTTATTTAACGAAGTCGCTAAATCCCCAAAAAAAGTTCGTTATATGGAAAATTCGTTAAATAGAGGTTCACCTTTTAAAATACTTTAAACACACAAAACAGATTTTAAATTCATAAACACTAAATATTAAAAAAGTAATTAATCAGACCTTTATATTGTAAATTAATATCTATATGTTTTATATATCTTACCCACCAAAAAGAAATCTGCAATGAAAACAAGAATGAAACAAAATATTGTCCGGGAATACACTGTATTTTCAGTTTAAAAAATTATTTTATATTAAAATTAATGAATTTTAGCATTTCATCATACGAAGGTTTCTTGATTTCTGCATCATGATCATTTCCATCACCTTCGCCTTCATCTCAATTCATTGCTGTATTGTTTTTATTTTTCACACTGTCCACTTCAAAACTACCTCATTCACATCTTCATAGACACATGCTTTTAAACGTTTTGAACAAGGATTCGATGAATCATAATTTTGTATCTTATCGCGATTTTTTTATTATGGTTGATAAGCTGTTTGGTAGAATATCAAATTTTAAAGCAATATCCTTTTTTTCACGCCTTTATCCACCTCATGAAAAATTAAATTTTTTTCTTTGATGCTCAAGCACTTTCGTTTTGACATTTTCCAGCTTCAAAGTCAATGATCACCTTAAAATGTGTTAAAAGAAAGAATAAGTTTGAAATGTTTAGAAATATTTTGAGAAATAGGGAGAAAATAAAATATTGGATCACAAGAAAAAGTTCGTTAAATAGAGAATGCACTTCGCTATTTGGAGGTTATTTTACGAAGAAATTCGCAAAATGTTCTTGGTTCCAAGAAAACGTTCGCAAAACAGAGGTTCGTTAAATAGAGGTCCGACTGTATTTTAATACAAATTCTTACTTTATTTGATGAAACTTTGTAATTGGAAGTATATGTCTGAAATCAATATTTAAGGAAATAAACGCTTGTTCCTCCATTTTGGGACACCCCGTATTTAAAATTCAATGTCTGTTTGTTTGTTTGCGTGTTTGAACCTTATACAATTCTACACCTCTTCACGGATTGGAACGAAATTTAGCACATATGTTCCTTAACACCTAGAAGGATCAACTACGCAATTAAAAAGTTGCTTTCTCCACCTAAATGGGGTGCAAGGAGATTTAAATGGTTTAACGTTTTTCCACCATAACTTTGGAACCTATCATCTCCCAGACACTATTTTTAAACTATCTTAAAATTCAAAAAATTAGCTTTTCAGTTATACCTGTTCCATTTCCGCTCACCTTTTTCTTTTATTTTTAATCAATTTTGAAAACTAATTTAAGTAGAATTTGTAAATGCTTTTGTTTGCTTCTATTTATTGCAATATCTTTCAAATTACAAAAGCACGCGAGTGAATAACAGTTACATTGTTTTATATTTCTCTGTTTAATCACACGCTTAAATTAAGTTGATTTCTCTGGATATTTCCACATCATCAGTAGTCTTATGATCACGGGATTCTAGCTCCTTAGATTTTTATATTTCACTGTTTAATTACGCGCGCTTTTACCAATGTTAGGCCTCAGTTGCTTTCTGTGGCTATTTGGTTTTGTGATAGCGCGATTTTAGCTTCTTAGATTTAGAAATGTATAAACAAAACGTAAAATTCGGCCAAATTGTTTTTAAATCCGCGTTGGCATTCCGTCGAGTGCACGCTCGATAATCAGGTAATACGTATGTTCTTAAGTTTCAGATGTTTAAGTTTAAGGTTTCTGGATTGGTTTTTAAAACGTATCAACGGACAAAAAAGGAATTTCCTTTCACCTTTGGATTTTTTTTTACTAAAGCTGTATGGTTTTTTTTTTTTTAAAGGTAGATCTACTTTCCTCCCATTGGAGTCTCAGGAAGGAAATTGATTCAGACGCCAAAACGTCACAAACTTTGGAATGGGAGATCCACTATATCTCGGTAACTACATTTGTTCAAAACATAACTAATGTCTTATTTTAGAGATAAAGGGTAACAACAGAAGTTACAAAAAAAATTACCTAAACTTAAAAACTTACGTGAAACTTCGAGAAACAAAAGAGTCAAGCGAGTAAAGTAGTGGTTTAACATGTTTCTGTTTGGAAAAAGACCTGTCCATTTTCTTATTATCTATCAGGCATTATTTTGCCTTTATTGTACCAATTCCCCATCATCATTAGATCTCAAAACTGATAATATTTGAATCTAGACTAAAAAGGCTTATGCAATACTAACTT
>BGPR01015183.1:0-14260 GCA_013235015.1 Araneus ventricosus
TATTGACGTAATCATTTGATTTTCCTATCAAGATAATGTCATCCACATACAATAGCAAAACTACGTTGTTTTGATAAAAGTAAACACAGTTCACCCATTTTAATTTACGAAATTTTAATCTATCAAGTGTAGTATTCATTTCTTGAAACCATTCACGGCCGCTTTGCTTTAATCCGTAAATTGCTTTCTTTAACAAACAAACATGATCTGGTTTATTTTCATTTACAAAACCTTGTGGTTGACACATATAAATTTCTTTATGTAAAGGAGCGTATAAATATGCACATTTAATGTCAAGTTGGCAATGTTGCCATTTTAAATGACATACAAATAGAGAAAAAAAATAATCTTATAATAGAGAAATTAATGACGGGACTAAAAACTTCGTCGTACGTTTCTCCTTTGTTTTGACGAAAACCTTGAGCAACAAGACGAGCTTTAAATTTCACTACGTCATTGTTTTCATTCTTCTTTAAAGTGTAAACCCATCTGTTACCCAATACCTTTTGATTTAAAGGTTTGGATACTAAAACCCAGACTTCTCTATCAGTCATAGTGTCCATTTCTTCTACCATTGCCTTATACCATTCTGTAGCTTCAGGGGTTTTTAAAGATTCGTTATAATGAAAAGGGATTCTGATATCTTGTCAAATATTAGTATTGGAATTTTCTTCGTTATATTTAACATCTCCTGAATAAGGATCCTTTCCACTAAAATTAAACATTCCCTCATTATATTCTATTCCATTTAATTCACAATATGTCTTAACATCATTATGTGATCTGAAACGAGTGTTCGTGCCTTCAATTCTATAATATATATCAGTTCTTGATCCATCCTTACGGGGAACAGCTTGCCTACTCCACGTAACCCTTTTTAAGAGGTTCGATTTGGAATCGGGTTCAAATTCTTCCGTATTGGGATCACCTGAAAATTCAGATTTTACTTTTACATCTTCGAGGATTTCTCCGGTAATCGGGATTTCAGATTCTAAATCAGAATTGGATTCTGTTGATATGTAAAATTTGGAATCATTAGGGTCCAGTGCCTTTCCACTGTTAAAACCATTATCAAAAGTAACATTTATGGTTTCAATGATTTTTCTTTCAGCTGGTAACCAAATTCTATAACCTTTTGTTTGCATCGCATAACCTACCATAACACCCTTTTTAGCTCTCATCTGTAATTTGGTGCGTAATTGTCGGGGAGTTCCGATATAAGCTGTTGCACCGAATGGTTTTAGATGCCTAATACTTGGTTTTCTACCGCAATACAATTCGAAAGGGGTTTTGTTATGACTTTGATGACAAATTCTATTCCACGTATAAGTGAAACATAACAAGGCTTCAGCCCAAAAACCGTTTCTAAGATTACTGTCTTTTAATAAACATTTAACTGCATCTAGAGCTGTATAATTGAAACGTTCACTTACTCCGTTTTGTTCGGGAGTATATTCATTTGTTCGTTCAGCTCTAATACCTTGATTATCAAGAAAGTTTTGGAATTCATTGTGACAAAACTCCATACCTCGATCAGTTCTTATATTGATAATTTTACTATTAAGATATCTTTCAGCTCGCTTTTGGAATTTAGTGAAACAATCAAAAACTTCACTCTTATTTTTCATAGGATAAACAATTACCTTTCGTGAATAGTCGTCAGTAATTGATAAAAAGTACCTATGACCTCTTAAAGATTGCGATGGTAAAGGTCCACAAACATCCATGTGCAATAACTGTAGAGGTTTGGTTGATTTAATTTTACCTATCGGTTTAAATGACTTACGTTTCGTTTTTGCAAGTTTACAAACTTCACAATTTAGTTGCTCATTCTTAAAAATTGGTAAACCTTTAACACTTTCATTTTTGCTTGTATTAATAATGTAACGAGGATTAATGTGACAAAATTTACGATGCCAGTCCTCTAAATTATTCTTATTAGATGCATTTAGGGCAATTGGATTACTCCTTCGTTTTTGAGGATAAGAAGGATACACATAATATAATCCGTTTTCTTTTCTAGCTGAAAATAATTTTCTACCATCATTAGAAAATACATCAATTTTACCTTTTCCTCCTATAAAAGAAGCTCCACCTTTATCAAACAGAGGGCCCGCCATCAAGTTGCGTCTTAATTTTGGCGAGTACATTACATTCTTTAAATTAACTATTTCTTCACCCTTTTTAAAGAGTAATTTAACAGTTCCTATTCCTTCTATTTTACAGTTAACTCCATCAATAGCAACAGACATATTAGTGTTATTATTCAAAGGTTGGAATTCTTGAAATAAATTTTTATTTCCACAAAAATGACTGCTAGCTGCGGTGTCAAACACCCAAGAGTTACGATTTCCGTTAGTTTCATTAAAACATGCTTCAGTTATAAAACTAGATTCTACATTTAAATTTCTAGCTCTATTCGGCTTTTTATTTTTATATTTACAATGAGCCTTTGAAAGAGAGATTTGCTCAGAATTAGAAAATCGTTTAACTTTACTTTCCAATTTCTTTTTAGTACTATTCCTATTAGCACTGTGCAAAGCTACTACTTCCAAGTCACTTTTACTTTGTTTAAGCCTTGCCTCTTCGGCAATTAATTCATTTAACACATTTATAAACTTAAATTTTTCATCAGACCATCGATAAATTATTTGAATCATACCTTGATAGTCTGCCGGGAGATATCTTATCAACTGGAACGCTTGATACCAATCCGCTATAGGTTTGCCGGCATCTTTTAAGTCGATAATGATCTTCTTTAACCTTGCTGCAAACAGACCAATATCTTCATCTTCTGATATCTTGCACGAGAAGAACTCATCGGTTAGAGATATTACTCTTGCGCGTGAGTCTGGTCGGAAATGCTTCTGTAAGATCTTCCAGGCTTGGGGACTATCATCTACCTCGGAGATTAGGATTCTGTATTCCTTTTCAATACTCAAGTAGATGGTTGCGTAGGCTTTATTCTTCCGGACTTGAAATTCGTTGTACTCCTTCGGAAAGAGCGCTTCATCGGGGGAGACTTCAGATTCTTCGGTAATTCTCCAAAGATTCTTTTCCATTAAGACGACTTTAATGTCGTCCAGCCATGAAGCATAATTACTATTATTCAGCTTGTCTATTTGCATAAATTCATTCATTTTAATAAAGTTTATACTATGCCTAATTTTTGACAAGTTATCTTAAAGCTTGGCTAACTGCTGGCTAAACTGGGATAAAGGCTAAACTGAGATACAGGCTAAACATGATACTGGCCCATAACCATGATATTAAAATCTGTCATGTTTAGTCTCAAAAGTCTCAAATAGTAGTCAATGACTAGGCTGATATAAAAAAAACAAACACTTTTATTAAAATAACATCATAGTCAACTCGACTAAAAGTTAAATTAAAATCTTTTAACAGATCAATATTCAAAGTTAAGCATTTGCAACATTCAACTTACTCCGAATTCAATCCTATTAAATTTGGACGTCTGCCTAAAAGTAAATACCTAGTATTATACTCGTAGCGTATAGCTAAGATATGAAAAATCCTAAGAAAGTCATCAGTCAGCCATCCATCCATTTAAAGTCAGCCATCCAGCTAGTTAGCCTGAGAAAAAACGGAAGAGAGACGCTAAGCAGGTAGGTGATTTATCGCCGAGATGCATTGCTTGCTTGCTTTTATAGCGATACCTTATTTACATAATCCTGAAAGCTAATCGATGCTGTTGCAAATGCTTGGTGGTTAGAAGTAGTGAGAACCAACCTAACAAAATGTCTGGGTTCGAAAAAGTTCGGACCTCGATTTAAGATCAAGTTTCCTAACAGTTCCTTGCAATTTTTTTTAACTTAAAAAAACATCAATGGCTTCGCTTTCAGCATAGCGGGCCACTAGTAGCTTCGCTTCTTCATTGAATGTTAGGCATCTATTTTTTTTTTTTATTCCGAAAAAGAGAATTCCCGCATGCGGCATCGCATGTGGGTTCCGAGCAAAGTTTTTTAACTTAAAAAAACATCAGCGGCTTCGCTTTCTGCAAAGCGGGACACTAGTAGCTTAAATTATTCATTGAGAAGCGAAAACACAGAATAGCATACACAGTTCTGAACCTAAAGTGAATGAAAATGTTCAAAAACGAGAAAAGTGTAGATAAAACTTCACATACCTATTTTGATTGAAAAATTTCTTCTCTCTATTCTTTTTCCGACACTTCGGGGTCAAAATCAACAATAGCTGTAGCGAACCGCACATAGCGAAGTGATAAAATCAGACAAAAATCAAACGGAAGAATTCCAAACGATTTTTCAAAAAAATTAAACCAAAGAATTCCAAACGATTTTTTAATCAAATTCGATTGGATCAACCAATCACATGAACGGAACAAACCAATCAAAACGAATTTTAATATCGCGCCATGCGCAAAACATAGATGAAAAGATCAATTTCCGCGCATGCACAAACCTCGCGCATTAAAAACATCATTGCGCAAGCAAAACAATTGTTCTCTCATCTCAGTTCTTGGCGGCAAAGAGTTGGCGATCCTAAGAGGAACGAAGTAAGTGGGCACCGTAAACTCCAGGTTAACCGTATTTAGAAAATCAATGACACAAAAATTCACTTTCAAAATAAAACTTTTTATTCTGACCTTCTTTAATATATTTTATAACTACCATAAATATTTACGTGTATAAGCCGAGAATTTTTGGAACTTTTTCCAAAGCTAAACTATGGGGGGGGGGGTCGGCATATTTACAAATCTACTAATCTAGCAACAAATGTAAATATTTTTCCATTAGCCGAGTTTTTTCTCCATAGCAAAAACATAGGTCAGATTTTGGCATGTTCACTAATTCGAGACTTTTTTCTCCACTCTAGAACTTGTTTTTCATTTACATTGAATTGCAGCACAGGTACAGTGTTGTCTGAATTTTCAGCAAACGTGATCACCTGCAACTTAAAATTTTTTGTATAAAGTGGGACATTCGCGATCACACCATACTGCTGCATTTGGGGCACATCATACCAAAACCCTTCGTCAATGGCAAAATCCAATGAGAATCGTTGCGGTGTAGTCGAAATGTTTGGATTTTAAACCAGTCCAATATTCATTCCAAGCACTAGGTTATAAAACTGAAAGCTGATCGTGTATAAAGGGGAGCGATCCTCTCTCACAAAGACAAAAACCGCAAAATGGGGAAGGAGGAGCATGGGTGGGAGTCATTCTGGAGAAATCAGGGCAGGGGAATCCATTTTGAAATCGGGGGAAGAGGAGGCGTCGTAACTTAGGAGATCGGATTGCCCGTAGGTGAGGGGTAAGATAGGGTTACCAGAGTTAAAACTACACTCGTTGGCGCCTGCTGCTTTTCACCATTTTAGGCTTCATGACAAAATGCTTAAAAATTATAGCTGTTTTTATTATTATTATTTCAGCTTATATACAGGTTTAGAATTTTGGGTAAATTTTTGAACAAAAAACACACTCTCGGTTTATATTCAGAAATATATGGTATATTTTTGTTTTTATTAAATCCTTAAGCATAACAATACTGCAGAATTACATTTCAGTACATTTATTATTAAAAAATCTAACATTTACCCAGTTTTAAATTGCATAGGTGTATTTATTACAGTTACATATATAATAGTTATCAATGTAAAGCCTGAAATTATTATGCAAGAACAATAATTTTTCTGCATTTTCAGGAGCGATTACATTTTGTTTGGTTTCATACACATAAAAGTAACTAGGGATGTAGCGAATATTAAGTATGAGACTTATTCAGCCCTTTCCTAAATATTCTGTTTGGCCAAATACTAAACAGATAATAAGCAGAATAAATTCAGGAAAACATATTTATAAAAAATGTTGTTTTAAATATATTTAATAAAGAATCACAGAATTACATTCTGGTACATTTATTATAAAAAAGCTAACGTTTATCCAATTTCAAGTTGCAGAGTACATAAGAGTATTTAATAATGTTGCATATTATTTATAGAAGTCTGTTCCATATGGTTTCATATATACTACCAGCATCAGAAAATAAACGGTCACTATATATTGCTTGCAGGTACTGAAAGATATTTTCTTGCTAAATTTATAAACTTTAGAAATTTTTTCATATTTCTTTCCACCAATAAAATGGAAACTCCATCCAACATATAAGAAGTTCTTTATAAAAATAAGGAATTTACTTCTAATAATTTTAATTTATCCATTAAATTTTCTTCTGCAATTGTCATTATCATGTTCTGCAAAGATGGTTTTGTTATTTGTTTGAAGCAATCCCAAAATGAAGGGAGTTTCTCATTTCTTATTATTGGAATTAAGGTATTTCAAACATTACAAATACATATATAAAGATATTAATATTTTTTTAAATATACAAATAAAAAAACTCAATTTTATTAATCTTAAATTATTTTCATTTAAAATTTGAAAAATATTTCATTTACAATCAAAAGTGAAATGTTTTTTTAAAAATTTAGTATTCGGCCTGAAATTTGGATGAATATTCGGTATTCAATTATTCAGCCAAATAACTATTCGCTATATCCCTAATTAATATAGTGCATTTTTTTAATAACACAAAATATAGAATGTATCATATTTGTTTATTCACGGCTTTAGTTCATACATATAATGCAAAATTACCAAATATTGAATTTGGAAAACGACACATCAAAAGATTTTTGTATTACTGAAAGTCTTCTGTTTACTTGTAAAACTGTAGCTTCTGGAAGACTCATTACAATTTCTTGACCATTTACTAGAGATTCATCTATAATATGGGGGGGGGGAATGAACATATTTTGGTTAAGTTTTTTTGCCACATAAATCTCACAAGAACATAATCCTCACCTTTTTTCCTCCCCATTACTAAATCAATAAAATGGACCACTGTCTTTTTGTCATAAATTTGGCTAAAATGTAATTGTCAACTTTTATTTCACTACCAAAATTAAAATTATACTGCGAAATGAATCTTCATCATCGCATTCTGTATCACTATAAATACAACCTATAATTTTCACTGAAAACTTAAGTTAAACATTTCCTTTATAATATCAGAATTAGGCTCAAATAATATTTGCTATTTTATACTATAGTTTTTGTTGTGTTATCTTAAAAAAATTTTGTTGAAGCAATTACTTTCTGCTGCTGTGTTTGTGTGCAAAAACGTATATTGTTTTCATTATTATTATTACTTACTTTTCTGTTTTATTTATTTATTTTTCTTCTTAATTCAAATTTATAATTTTCTATTATTTGTATTTGTATTTTATTAGATGTAGCTGCATATGTACCTTTCTATCTAATGCAAAAATATTTTTTATTTTTATTTTATTTTATTTTAATTTCAAGTAATTAATTTCACTAAAATTTTATCAATTGTAACTAATAGCTCAAATAATATATTACAGATAAAATATTAATTTAACACTTAATTCATAAGTTACTTAATAAATTTTTCATATAATCTTTGAAAATGTTCTTATACCTCTTTTTTAATTAATTTTATTTCATTCAACACTTAATTTATGTATAATATCCACGGATAAAAACTAATAGGTAAATTATTTTTTTAATAAAAAAAACCATACTACCTATTTCATTTAATTTTAGTTTAATATAGCTGCACATTTTTTTAAAATTTAAGAATTACAAATGTATTGAATCTTTATAAAATGTAAATAAGAAAAACATCTCATAAATAACTAAAAATCTTTGTTTACTATCCTTTGACATGTATTTTGGTTATTTTAAAAATTTGTAAATATAATACATAGATTACACTTAAAATGGATAGACAACATGATTCAATGGTTAATTTACTAAAAACAATATACATAATATCTACACATAGGGTAAAATGGACCATGGATATATTGTACCCCATGTAGAAGTTTGACAACAAATTGATAAAAAAAACAAGAAATTTTGTGTTCCAATTATTTTAGCTACATAAAATATAATATATTATCATACCTTTCTATTATGTATGACAATGCTTTCTAAACTACAATTCTTTAATCAAGAAAAGATATGTTTCACTGAAAATATTTGCTTTTATTTACCATAAATCATCAATCAAAAATAAAATAGCTAAATTATCAGTTAGATACATAGTTTCAATTTCTTTTCAGCACTGTAGGTGTACCATCTATGTGCCAAAATGTGAAACATTAAAAAATAGAAATAAAATAAAGTAGCTAATAACCCGGCGTTGCTCTCAATCAATATTTTTCTGTATGCTCAAATCTGGTTTTATTTTTCAACAAATATTGTCACTAACTTCCCCAAATGTAAATCTCCTTTGCATCCTATATTGCTGAATTAAAATTTCAAATTTAACCTTATTATTACCTTATAACTGATAACCTGGCATTGCTCGGATCCACATTTTTCCCCAACAAATATTGTCATTAACCTTCCCAAACAGAAATCTCCTTTGAATCCTTTCTTATTGAATTAAAACTTTCAGTTCTTGCTTATTATTACCTTAAAAGAGTACGGTTTGAATGAAAATGCGAGAAGTTTGGAAAAAAAATTTATTCTAAACTTTTAACAATATACCATATAAAAATACAACTTTAAAATGAACAATTATACTTCCAATGTTGATAAAGTAATACACAGTAGCATAAAAAATTTTGTTTTGCAAAAGGAAAAATAAAGCGAAATGAAAATAAATACAACAAACTGATAAATTAAACCTTCTTGAGCGTAATTGAATAAAACTCAAAAAGAATAATAAAGAGAAATAAATAAATTAATTAAAATTGCAAGAAATGATAAATCCTTCCCCGGAGATAAAACTTTTCTTCTTGCGTGTATTTAAATAAAAATGAAGGAAAATAGGCAAAAAACGCCCAATAACTGAAAATTATCAGATACCTACTTATTAAGTTCTTTTATAAGTATCAAACTAGATTATAAGATTTTGTACTATCAAAAATCCAAAGCAATGAAAAATATAAACTAATGAAGTATTTTAAATTTCTTTAAAAAACACAGAATAGCTACACAAGAATTGTTAACTTTCGCCGAATAAAAATTAAAAATACATTTTTAAGTAATCATTCCACAACACAAATTCGACATAAGCACATATGCATGTAGTACATATTTTGTAGTGAAGTACTTAGTAATTATTTTGTGATCAAATTATAAAACCAAGAGACACATCAAACTGACTAGGAGAAAATAGAAACCAAAACGATCCAGCAAAACGAACACATCAACCAACAGAATTCAAGATTCTTAAAAAAATATAAACAAACGTATACTTTTTTATGCATTCTTTGAAATTAACCAATTAATACATACCTCCTTAGTCTGCAGATATTTTTCAGCCATTTCTTATTTCTTAAACATCTCATAACAAAAATAAATATTGCGTAATTCAGTCTGCCGATTCAAATTTTTAACTTTTTGAATTACGCACATCTACTTCTACTTCCACGCTTTGTACGGTTGCAGTTCCTTCTAACAGAATCAATTTTAACAGAAAAAAAATAATAACCTGAATAGTAATAACCAGTCTTATTACGAAAAGTCTCTACTCTCTGTTTGGAATCTAATAAATTTTTGTGATATTTTCGGAAGATTTTGTTCAGTATCTTCGGGAAGCATGAACCTGAGTGAAATGTTCTATATGCTTATTTGAGACAAAATCAGTAGTTATTTTGCTGTTACAATTAATACCGAGAAATCAAATAGTTTATATTATTAGTCAGCTACGAAATTACGATAAAATATAATTACTTATCTGTTCACTATTCTTTTGAAATTTGCTGAGTAGTATTGGTCATGAGAGTCAATTTATGTTCACGTGACGAACGTCAAATGCGCCATCCCAACATGTGACGTCACAGACACAAGACGTATTTGGCTGCGCATGTCAATACGGATATTTCTGCCCATAACATCCTTTTCCACGGTAAGAAGTAGAAGAGTTTACTTCTGAATCTGTATGAAGCATCTGTAAAAATTTTCGTTGGTACTGGCGTACTGATTCAGTCGCAAAATATGCAGTGCCGGAACACTCAAACTTGGGTGACAAGAATCGTCCTGTTTTAACGTATTTTTTACAATTTTTTCTTATTTATTTCTGGCATGACCGGAACGGCGTTTCTCCTCTACTAAGCCCCTGCTACTGGTCTTTTTTGCTTGAAAACGTTTTAACAGTGTTTTAATCCAGCATAACGCGACCTGCATTTTAATATTCATATTTTCGCTCAGCGAAAATATGATATATTGAAGATATGCAACGTCAATTTTTGCTTATCTCTAATGATAATGAGATTGATTCCTCCTCATAAAAATTTTCATCTGAATTATATTTTAGAAAATTATCTACATATCCTTAATTCGAAGAGTGCAACTAAGCAAAGAGAACTATCCAGTAAACCAAACACGTTGCTGTTGAGGCAATGTGAAGCGAAAAAGAAACACACTCACCAGTAGCAATTTTAGCTTGCAGCAAAGTTGCAGCAATCTTGCTCTGCAAATCTGCAGCAAATTTGACACGACAAGAGTGCAAGCTTGAAACAAGTTTACGCAAACGAGTTAGTCACCACTCGTCAAACTTGTCACAAGCTTGCTGCGTCAAACTCATTGCAAACTATAGCAAAAACAGAGTACGAACACAACCTCGGATTACAGCCCGCGACCTCTCGATTCCTAAACCTGTTGCCCTAACCATTCAGCCAGCTAGACTCCGAGAGAAGAAAATAATTTCCGCTAATAGATCGCGCATACGATTTATTTTACACTGTTTTCTTGATTTCATTAATTTTTTAAATTTTGTGTTGAGAATATGATTTGAAGTCAAAGAGAGAGCGATTTTCGCTAATAACTACGTTTTACTAGTAGAATAAATTATAAATTAGGGTTCAAAAGTAATTACCTTTAAAATGGGACAAAATGTAATTTATTATTTTTCAACAAACATTGACTGTTTTTTAGGTTTAACTTTGTTTATAAATGTTAAAATTTCAACATTAAGAAAAAGACGATATAGTTTTCTTTAAAGTGCGAGTTCTCTATGTAGTAAAAAGATGGAAAATGTTTCAAATTTTTTTTATTAAAAAGTTAGTTTTTTTTACAAATTATCATTGATTTATTGAATTAATAAAAAGAAGGACGGTCTAGGAGATGCTATTAAAAATTAGATGTTTTAAAACAGAGAAAAAAATTATCTGTAAGTGTGCTATCATCTTTGCAGCAAACTTGTTTTGCAATCGTGGTATGAAATTGGCCATAACATCTTCACAGCAAACTTATTTTGCAAGTGGATTGTTCGATTATGCTTTCCCAGATAGCAATTTTAGTTTGCAGCAAATTTGCAGCAGACTTGCACTGCAAGTCTGCAAGCTTTCTTCAAATTTGTCACGACAAGTGTGCAAGTGTAAAACAAGCTTGCAGCAAGTTAACGCAAGCCTCGAAGTCACCATAGGACGAACTTGCAGCAAGTTTGCCGCAAGCTTCCATTGCAAACTATAGCAAAACCAGAGCACGAACACAACCCGGGATAGAACTCGCGACCTCCCGGTTCCGAAGCGGAGACGCTAACCATTGAGCCAGCTGAACTCTGAGAGGAGAAGATAGATTTCGCTAATACACCGTTCGATTCGATTCGTATACGATTTACTTTAAACTTTTTTCTTGATTTCATTAATTTTTTGAGTTCAGAATATGATTTGAAGTCAAAGAGAGAGCGATTTTCGCTAATAACTACGTTTTGTTAGTAGAATAAATTATGAAATTAGAGTTCAAAAGTAATTACTTTAAAATGGGACAAAATGTATAAGTTTATTTTTCAACAAACACTGACTGTTTTTTAGATTTAATTTTGTTTATTAACTTTAAAATTTCAACATTAATTAAAAGGCGATATCGTTTTCTTTAAAGTGCGAGTGATATATTTAGTAAAAAGATGGAAAATGTTTCAAAAAAATTTTTTTATAAAAAAGTTATTTTTTTCACAAATTATCATTGATTTATTGAATTAACAAAAAGAAGGGCGGTCTAGGAGATGCTATTAAAAATCGGATGTTTTTTTAAAACAGAGACAAAGATAATTATCTCTTTATTGTGCTATCTTTGCATTAAGCTTGTTTTGCAAATTTGCTGCAAATTTGATTTGCAAGGAAGGTGGCGCTATTTGTCACATCGAACTTGCAGCTAATGCGTTGGAAGCGAGGGTGGCGCTAGTTGTCACAGCGAACTTGCTACAAGTTCGTTTCAAGTTTGACGCGTCAAATTTTGCCGTGACAAGGGAATATCAAGTCAAAATCAAACTTGCTGCAAACTTACGTGATATCTGGATTGTTACTTTGCAGGAAGTCCGCTGCAAAGTTTCCACATTAAGTTTGTCATGACAAGCTAATATCAAGAAAAATCAAACTTGCTGCAAGTGTGCATGCTATCTGGGCACAAGCCATGAGAGAAATCGAAGAGAAACATAACGAGGAAACGAAGATAAACTTTTGGTGGAGCGAGAAAAGAAAATAAGAAAGAAAATAACATCTTTCTCTTTCAGTTCGACATGTGCCAACCAGAGCTGTGCGGAATGGAGCCCTGAGCAGTAACATGGTGAATTCAAAAGAAGAAAGGGTTGCTTTTTTCTCTTGATTCATCGCTCAGCTGTGTGCAGTGGGCGAATTTTGATGTTAATGAGGGCTATAAGCTCTGCAGCTCCGACCTGTGTCTCTTACTTGTTGATTCGTTTTCCGTTTTCTTTTCACGCTTTTGTTACTTTTTTTCCAATTGCCCCTTCTCGGAGTGGAAAAATGAGCATGTAAAAATAAAAACGAAAATACAAACTTTTAAAATAATTTCAAGGTGTGCTGCAGCCCTAATGGACGAGTCACCACTAATAATAATATTATCTTTGTTTGGATTAAATTGAATTTAGTATTAATTACAGACGACTTTGTAAACTACATTTATAATTTTTGTTTTAGTTAAAATTTAACTAATTAAATAGTAGACCATTTTGTTTATTTTTAAAATTATTTTTACCAGAATGGCCACAAATTGCAGTAGTAACAATGTGGAATTGTTAGATTATAGAATGAAGTTGGTTGGAATAAAGAGTTTTAATTTTTGGGATGATTTTTTTTTCGTCAATAATCTCTATATACTGGTGACACGGATTAGTTTTGAAATTATTTCCTGAATTTGACTCGGATTAAGTTAGCATCGAAATTGTGCCTGAATTTTAACTTGGATAAGTTTTGAAAAATGAAGCAGGAATCATGACTGCTAATGGAATTTTTCCTCTCTGAACCTAAAGGTAACAGCGGGTAAATAAATACGGTTAACGTTAAATGCCTCTCCATTTTTAGGAAGAAAGCGTGAAATTTGTTTTCCAAATTGAGTCACAGTTCACGTACTAATGTTGCAAGGATTAGACAAACTTTTGTTATCACAATTGTTAGTAGTAGTTTGGTTTAGGACCCATCGATGTAATCTCACAATTGCTCTAATGACTTCAGCTATGTGAAGATCATCGTACTGGTTCAGGGTTAATTTTGGGCGAGTTCTCCAAGGGTATTTGAAGGCAGTTTGCCTTTCCCAGGGGAGGTGTATTTAATACCATCAGTGTCAAGTATGGGTGGGGTTGGATGTACTTCCTAGAACTTCCTGGCTGCAATGTAAGATTGATTTATCTTCTTATGGTTTAAACTCATAAACCCTCCTTCCAACTTTCTTGATCACATAGTCTCTGATTTCCCCTCTGATTTGATTTGTAAGGCGGTTTGCAGTTCTTCTATATGGTCCTTATGTTTGCTATACCTCTTTCATTTGACTGCGGAGGGTGATCTCATGGCGATATTAGGCGGAAAGATTTCTGTAGTTACCATTAATAGGTTTAGATCTGGACATGAGTTTATTTCTGAGATGGCACTGTTCAGTTTCGCAATGGCTTCGTCAATATCTTTGATGTTTTGGATGTTGAGGCCAGCCTGGGAGAGGGAATTGCTCATAATTTGCTTGAATTTAGTCCAATTAGTCGTTTTTAATAATCTTACTTATGGCTGGGAGGTTGACATTAATATCAATTTCATAGGAGACGGATTGTAGCGGACACTGCTAAGTGCGTTGATAAATTCATCACCAGAAGAGAAGTTTTTTAAGGAATTCAGAAGTCCAATTGCTTGGGTTGCATTAGAATGGTTAGGAAAGTGCGTTGGTTCACAGAGAGCCTAAGAGAGGATGAGGTTGTTGGCAGATGTAGTCATGGATAATAGTGCCGTGAGTTCCTGG